>PVKM010022523.1:0-21763 GCA_004027735.1 Carollia perspicillata
GGCACAGTTACATAACAGACGAGAGCCTGAGCGCTGTCCCAGAGCACCACCTACAGGACAGACCCGGGAAAACGGCCTTGCCTTTGCTCTATCGGACCATCCAAAAGACTGCACGGTCACGTCCAACCGTTTCATCAACATCCGCCGGCGGCACTCATATTCAGAGGAAAGGGCATCATTGATTCTTTCCAGTTGTTCCTAAAGAATTTGGAAACAAACATCATAAACTTTAGACTCTTTTATTATGCACAGAAAAGAAATTTGAAAATCGTGGTCAATATTCCCTGATTGAAAAGATATTGTACTTGATGACCATTTTCCAATCCCATAAGATTTTACAGTAAATTATTTAAGAGTATTTGATAGAAAATTTATGATATTCAGAAGATATTAAACAAACAAACTTTACAACTGGTAAATTTACCTCATCTTCAATCAAATGTGTTAATTTAAGTAAAACATATACATGCTAAGTAGTAGGGACCAATAAGAAAAAAAATGCCAATAACATCCCCTCTTGCTGGCTTTGATCTACTGTCCTTTTCAGATCACGGCTATGCTAATATAGTGGGCACTATAAAAACTTTTACCCATAATCTGATTGAAGAAATATGTTTGGATCTATTACTCTAGACTATCATTTCATTTTAATTCTCCAAAATAATAAATGCATGCTACACACTATAAAATCTAGATGTCAATTTATAAAACTAAGTCATATTTATGAGCTGAATTACATAAAATTAATACAAAGCAGTGGGGGGGGGGTAGGTGGTGGACACTTACCACCTGTTCCCGAGTTAAATCGATTTTCAGCAGTGGTTTTCCCACATAATTCTTCTGGACTTTTGAGAGAACAGCTTTCACCTTAAAGTAAGTACAAAAGACTGTGAAAATGTAAATCCCTAATTTAAAACAATCTTATTCTTGCTGAAAATGGTATTTTAAATGCTAGAAAAAAATGTTAAAGTGAAATAATTAAACTATACCTTTATATACTGGGAAAGAATATCACTGCAAGGCAGAATATCTTTTCTCAAAGAACACGAACTATATTAATTCAAGCTATAGCACATCTTCTTTCCAGAATAAGAAATAATGTACATAGACAACTAAAGTAGCTACTAAAAGGTTTTGCTGTGAAGATTGTATGTTTTTGTAAAATAATTTTGGAATTTCTTAAGATGGCACTTTCTTACATCCGGGTAAATTCTCAAAAAGCATACTAACATCTCTGATGAGCACACTGATTTTTCTCAATTAAGTACTAATATTCACATTCCAGTTGTACGGATTCTGGCTTCGCTGTTCAGCAAGACAACACAGGAGGGCAAGCCCTCTCAGTTACAGTTGCCACATACACCATTATTTCTGCAAAGCCACCCACTTAAATTACTTAAAACATTTTTATTTCCATGAAGAAGATATTATGCATTCACTTTTGCTTTAGCAATATCAGGGGTCATTCCAATTAACAGTCATTTATCCTGAAGAAAACGACGGGAGATATAAGGCCTAAGTTGGACTTACACTCCCATCTGGAGAATCCTTTATCATCTAAAGAAAATATGTCAAAACAAAATGCAATATTTAGTTTCTTAGTTATAGGTAAGTAGGTAAGCCAATCAGGAGCAGTTCAAGGGTCAGCGGTATGAAGCTTATTTAATGTTGGGAGGCACTCTTTAAGAGAAAGAATTCGAAATTATGAACATATAATTAGCTTGGAGACTGGTGGTGGTGAGGGGGAGTGGCTATAAACGGGTACACAGTTTCTTTTGAGGGCAACAGAAATATTCTAAAATTAGATTTTGATGATGGTCGTATTAGAAAACTACACTAAAATTCACTGACTTGTACACTTAAATGGGTTAATTTTTAAAAATATTTTATTCATTTATTTTCAGAGAAAGGAGAAGAGAGGGTGAGAAACACTGATGTGTGAAAGAAACATCAATCAGTTGTCTCTTCGAGGCTCCCCAACTGGGAACCTGGCCCAGAACCCAGGCTTGTGCCCTGACTGGGAATCGAACCAGTGACCTTTTGCTTTGCAGGATGATGCCCAAACCACTGAGCCACACAGGTCAGGACAAAATGGGTGAATTCTGAGTCAGGGAGTGAGGAGTGGAGGATGACTGCCTGGGTTTCTAACCCTCACTGGTTAGAAACTTACTTGTCCAATTTATAAAATCTTTTAGTACCTCTGCTGCCTCATGTAGTTGTTGCAGATAACAATACCTACCTCACTACAGGTGACCTAAGAATTCAATGAACTGTTACATATAAACATTTAGATGATATAATTTATTATTAATATTACTATCATTACTTTAGAAATTAATAGTTTTCCTCCCGACAGTATCAAAGTCTCTTCTGCATACATCACACATGAAAGAAAAGATATATGGAAGTATTTGCTTTGATAGGAGGTGAATGCAGAAGGAAGTTGTTTCAGGTACACACTCAGCCACGATGACCACAGTAACAACTCCCTTATAACCAGCCACCAGCATTTGAACACGGGCATTGTAGCTGCTTAATTAAGTTGAGAAAAGAGAGGTTTGGGGGTATTATTAATACTAACTGAAACACATAAAAGGAAAAAGTCTTTTTGGAATAAGTATGTAAATGCACTATTAGAAGGAGCCCAGAAATCTGTCTCATTTTAAAACAGTCCCAGACATTTTAGCCAACCAACCCCAGATTATTCTTAATCCAGAGGAAAAGAGAAGAAAAGTCTGAAGAGTACCTTAACTCCAGAGCAATGTTTTTGAGCTGGGATTTACCAACTTATTCTTTGGTTTCCAAGTTCTATTCCCCCTGCCCCACAAAAACAGTTTTTAATATTGTGCTTTCATCTTAATGATCCTAAAATTCTCACATTAACAAACCTTTCTTATTTTTCAGTTCATAAATTATCAATGCAAAAAAAGTACTTTATTTAAGAATTTAGTTTAAACTAATGTGCCTAAAAATGAGGTTTAAGTACCTATTCTTAAGGGTGAGAATTTTCTTTTCCTTTAAAATGAACCCTGTATTATTCCCACACAGGGCTCCTATGGAACCTAGGACTTGGGGCAGAATTTGGTCTGTGAGACTAGCAGTCCCTCTAACATACAGCCCAGCCCGACTCCAGGATAAAGGGTAGTTTAATAGTTGAAAAAAATTCAAAAAGCTTGAATTTTTTTGTAGTTTGTAGTTGTTTTTACTCCATCAGGATACTCATTCATTCACTCTACAATGAACACTTGCTAAACACTTATCCACCAGAAACTGCTTGCAACCACGTTGCAATTCTATCAACAATATCCATTAAAAAATTTTGTTTGCCTTTGACTTTATAGGTTAACTCTACTTGTTTCATTAAACTGTATTTCAACCTTGTTTAGGAAGACGATCCTTACATTTGCAAACTGATCTCTACCATGTAACTCTCACAAAGCCTGAGTGTTCTCTGTATGGAGATTAGGTCACATGCATATTTAACTCCAAACCCAAAGTTCAGTTCTCATGAAGATAAACTTCTCTTGAAGTCAAATGTATATCTTATACTTAAGGGAAATATTTTCATTTTAATATAACATTTACATTAACATGTATGCACTTAGTTGAATTTTGGAGAATGAAAAATAAAACAAATACAGTACCTTTGACTCCACTTGGTTTAACATAAGTGGAATGTCAGAAGTTGTTGACTTGGGAACACCAAGGGTATCACAGATAGCTTGAACTTCCTGATAAATTTCACTATTTTTATCTACTTGAGAATTTTTACACTTCTTGTTCTGTAATATCTGTAAAGCTTGAAGCTCTGTACTTAAAAATACTATAAGAAAAGGGAAAAACAAATAATGTTAAAATGTACACAAACTCCTTAAAAATCATTTCTGGGGGTAAATATCCAAAGAAATTGAAATCAGGATCTCAAAGAGATCTGTACTGCCATGTTCATTGCCATACTGTTCAACATAACCAAGACATAGATAAGTTTTCTTCAACAGACAAATGGATACAGAAAATGTAGAATGGACGGACATACAATGCAGCATCATTCAGCCTTTGAAAAGAAGGAAATCCAGCCATTTGCAACACGGTGGATGAACCTGAAGGACACTGTACAGAGGGAAATAAGCCAGATACAGGAGCCCAGTACTACATATGCTTTGATGAGAAATCTAAAACAGTCAAACTCACAATGCAGAAAGTGGAATGGTGGTTGCCAAACGGGGAGGGAGAAACAGAGTTGTTAGTCAAATATAAATTTTTTAAGAACTAGTGATCCATTTTAATGAACTTTTGAAATTAGAGGGACCTTGGCACAGTCCCCGTAAGCCAAGATGGATACATACTGATCAGCTAGCTATACAAAAGAAGTCCTAGAGACCTACTACTTCACAGTGCAGTGCCTGTAGTTAACAATACTGTAATTTTTAAATACTTAAAAATTTGCTAAAAGGATAGATCTCATGCTGTGTTATCATAAATAATACTACTAATAACAAAGAGGGCAGGAAGGAAAAAAAAAGACAGTGCCTACCACAGAGTTTAAAGTCCAGTAGGAAAGACACACCAGTAAATCAGTAATTTAAGTATAAAAATGTTTAAGACGCTGATAAAATATTCTCTCCCTCACATGCACAGAGTGCTCAAGGCAGGGGAAAACACACAGCTCTAACTAGTTTCTAAGCAGAGAGAGTAATCTGGGTGATTATTAGCCTTTAAGACAGACCACCTCTTTACTGCCACCATTTCATTTAATCATTTCAACAGCCACATCAAAGAAAATTACTGAAAATCTTAAATGGTTATAATCCTATTTTAAATTAACTTTCACTACAGTGGTTTTTATTTGTTTAAAGTTACACACATACACACACACACACTTTTAATACAGTAATTTCAACTTCAGCTGAGCAGAGGAAATAGCTGAGAAACTTTGAAAGTACAGGTGCCGGGGTGCCTCCCTCAGAAATTCTGCACCAGCTCTGAAGCAGGAGTCGGGCATCTGAGTGGTCTGTTTCACACCCAAGGTGATTTTCATGGGCAGGCAGGATTGACGGCCACTGAATGAAAGACTTTTCCATGCAATCTATACATGTTAGTCTAAAAAGCCCAAAAAGTTGAGACCAGTAAGTACTAAAATTTGCTTATGAGGACTATGCCAAGGTCCCTCTGATTTCAAAACTTCATTAAAACAGATCAACAACTCTTCAACATTATATTTTGGAAAAGAAACTTGGCTGAAGTCCACCTTTGTTCTATGGAAATGTGCTCCACGTAATAGTACAAACAAGAGTTCCGTCTTGTGTTTAAAATGCTAATCAATGCAAATGGTAAACACCACAGTGACAACTCTTCTTCCCACCACAGATCCTCAGGTTCCCCTTCCCCGGAGGCAATCACCATTATTAGTTTCTTGGCTATCTTTTTAGGCATATATTTGTAAGTATATTTAGTATAGATATCTACCATCTATACACTTTTTAAAAAATATTTCATTTATTTATTTTTAGAGAGAGGGGAAGGGAAGGAGAGAGAGAGGAAGAGAAACATCAGTGTGTGGTTGCCTCTCACACACCCCCTACTGGGGGCCCGACTTGGCCCACAACCCAGGCATGTGCCCTGACTGGGAATGGAACCAGCAACCCCTTGGTTCACAGGCCTGTGCTCAATCCACTGAGCCACACCAGCCAGGGCTAGCACTTTTATTTCTTTTCTACAAGGCATACTACACATGTTCTGTATATTCATTTTCTATTTACCAATATATCAGAGATCATTCCACAACAACTCATTTGATCAGTTTTCATTCTAATGGCTATAAAACAGTATCACTGCAGAGATGTATCATTCCTACTTTACTACAAACAGTGCCGCAGTGAACATACTTTTTATATAACTTTGTACACTTGGGGAAATAAATATTTTGCTAGTCATGATATTGCCAAGCCAAAAAAAGGCAAATTTCAATTGTGATATTAATTTTGCTCTTCCAAAGGCTGTACCTGTTATTCGCCCACCACACCCTAATGTTCACAGTATAGGAGAATGCTTACTCCGCCAACTTCATCATGACTTAAAATTTTTTTGTGTATTTTCTGGCCTGCTAAATGAAAAAAATAGTATCCTATCATTTTATTCTTTTTATAATTCTTTAACTTTGAAAGATACTGTGCTTCTTTTCACATTTAAAAACAATTAAAAATATTTTTTTTCTGTAGAATGCCGTTTTCTTGTCTTACGTTCTTTACATATTTTTCCAGTGAGTTTTCCTCTTTTTCTTGATTTAGAAAGGCTCTCCACATAGAAAGGAGTTGGGCTCTTATAATGTTATACACGTTGCAAACACTTCCAAGAAGATGAAGGTGCTTCTTACATATGTTTTCAAGACAGTCAAACTAAAGATGAAGACGGAATAGATGCTGGTAAAATTGCGAGGTGGTATAACCTCTCTGGAGCAAAATAAGGCAATATATACCTAGACCAGAGATTTTTTCTAATGTTCATAATCTTTGTCTAAGTAAAATTAATCCAAAATTATAAACAAAGAAATTAATATAAAATAGAAAAAATCAAATACCCCAGAATTTGAAATTTATTAAGTAACACAGAAGGCTATTGGCCAATTTAACTTTTTTTAAATATTAAGTGATGGAGAAATGCTTGCAATATATTAAATGAAGAAGAACAGGAGAAGGAACTGCATCTGTAATGAGATCTCAGTCATATTAAATGTGTGTGTATAAAAGTAAAAGGAACAGAAAATATACCAAAAAGTTATTCATGATTCTCTCTGGGGAGTGAAATTATAAATGATTTTCTGCTTTATAATTTTATCTACTTTGTAAGATTTCTATGATAAGCATGAAATTTCTTAACATGTAAGATAACATAAAATTTACTATTCTTTTTTTAAAGATTTTATTTATGTATATGTAGAGAGAGAGGGGAAGGCGGGGAGAAGAAGGGGGAGAGAAACACCGATGTGTGAGAGAAACATCGACCTGCTGCCCCTCGCACTCCCCTAACCAGACACCTGGCTCACAGCCCAGGCACATGCCCTGACTGGGACCACCAGTGACTTTTCAGTTTGTAAGACGATGCCCATCCAGGGACAACTATAAAGGACACACGGACAAAACCAAGCAGGGGTGGCATCAAGAGAGGGAGATGGGGATGGTGGGGGTGAGAGGGAAGGGTAAAGGCAGAAAACTGTACTTGAACAACAATAAATTTTTTTTTTAAAAAAGATGGCTTTAGAGACCTAAACCTAGTGCAAAATAATGCACAATGTAAACTATAATTGAAAAATAAAATAAAGAAGGATTAGAGACAGAAAAAAAAAGACGATGCCCAACCCACGGAGCCACACCGGTCAGAACTAAAATTCACCACTCTATTTTTAAGTGTACACTGGCATTAAGCACACTCACACTGCTGTGCAACCATCAACGCCGTCCATCTCCAGAACTTTTTCATCTCCCCCAGCTGAAACTCTGTGTCCATTCGACACTAACTCCCCATCTTACCCTGCCTCCCGAGCATGTATTTTCAAAAGCAGAAAAACTATACCGCCTTCTTTTACATCTCCTCTACCTTTACTTGTGCCAGAAGTCTATCTCACTACTATCGCTGAGCTTCTTGGCAGGTAAGGCAAACAGGGAAAGACGATGAGCCACGCAGTTCTCACTGACTGACAAAGCGTGGGCAAGCTCCTTTAGGCCTTGCGTTTTGCTTCTTTTGTGTCCCAATATACCAAAGGGTTACTAGACCCTGCCATTAATAACGACGGTTCATTAAATCAATGACCCACACTGAATGGAAGGAAGATGGAGAAACAGCATAAAAAATGAAGGGGGAGACATAATTTTGTCCTCCCAACACACACAATACAATTCAAATGTCAACACTTCTATCATCATCACTAGTTAAGCACATACACACAATTTCTGCCCTAGTGCAACGAACATTACTAACACTGCAGCCTAGAAGGACTACATCACATGGACGTTTTTACAAATTGTACACCCTAAAATAACAGAAATCTTCAATAATAGATGTTAGAAAATTCTTTCAAATGGTCATTGTCTGCAGAACTTTCAAAAGAGCATGAAATTTAACTGAACCAAAAAAACTTTTCAAGGGACCCAGTACAAATAAATGGATTTTTATTTATGGTAATTGTTTGGATATAGGGTGATTTTACTCCAAAATAACCCCTGATGAAAATAAGCCACACTCACAAGAACTCCAGTGGCATGTAATTTTTTTAACTGATATCCCTAATGCCTAGAGTCATCTCTGGGACAATCGTAAGTGATCAAAAACATATTTTTGAACCGGCTATCATTCAGTGCCTATTACTAAAACAAGATTTTATAAACTGCTTAGTAGACTAGTTTCAAAGAGTTTTAAGATTAAATAGGACTTCAGAGATCACCAGCATTAGCCATCTAGTCATAAATGCTAAGATGAATTCGATGAAGGAAAAATTACTAATACTACACAAATCACAAACATAAAGAATTGTAAATTGGCCAAATAAATCATAAGTGTTAGAAATCTTAGAGTATATTGTTAGAATTTATATTACATTTATATAAATGAGTCACCTTCATATTTTAGGTCAAACATTAAAACATTTTATATATACAAGATATCTAATGCTTCATTAATGAAATTTCATAAATTTTCACTTGAAAAGTAGCAAAACCAGATTGAACATGTGTATTTCAATGTCCAAAGAAAGGTAACTTACACAGAAGCTTCAAGCAGTCATCCTTCTTTTTTAAGCGGTCTTTCACATCTCCTGATACCAGCACAGAATACGGACATGCCATTTCTTTTAAAAAGCCACTTATCTCAAGCTGGAAGCTTTCTAGATCATCTCCCCCTTTAATGAAGAAAAATCATAAAACATTTACTGAATATTTACCATATAATCTGATATTATAAAATCTACCACTTGTTCACTTCAATTTTACATTCAATTCTAAATTTTCTCTCTGACATTAAATCCTTACATGTGTGAACCCCAAAGCTTGGGTAAAGATAACCAAACAATGTCTATATTCAAAGTAACATATAATTCAGAATTGTAAGTATCAATTTAAGAATATAAACATGTAATCATGAGATTATAAGGATTTTTACACTTAAATCCAATTAAGTATTTTCCAATATACATTCTATAAAAGCAGATAAAATGAAAATATTTTGTTAGTAACTAAAATATTAAAAGCATTATTGCAGTTATAATTATTAACTGGCTTCAGAGCAAATGACCCATTTCTATTGCATTTCTATGGATTCAGATAATAAATGCAACATCTAATTAAGCCGCACTGCTTATTTTTCTTTCATAATATAATTATATGGGAGCCTGTGTGACATGTTTTAAATTTAGCTTATTTTACTTTGCTTCAGGTAAATTAGATTTGGCAAGGAAAAAACAATTTAAAAGGACAGCTTGAAAAGAGAAGGCTACTTTTGCAATTGCCCAATAATTTTTTATTTTTCATTTTATTTCACTATCTGAAATTCTACCAATCAAAGACACACAACAATTCTAGGTACTGAGATAGTAATGAATTAAAGTTTTTTATGAAGTAGTACAGGAACTTTTCATAAAAGCATTCCTAAGAGAATCCATGTCCTGAGTCACAGGCTTGATAATACAACAGAACAAACAAACAACAACAAATAAAAACCTTAATTTGAAATATGCAGTATTCAAAAGTTAAACGTTTTAAATAACCAAATTCAGACTTTACATTTTCTAAAAAATACTAAGGTTAAGAGAGCAGATACCCAGTAATTGTTTATAATCTTACACAAATTTAAGAACAAATTTTGGGTTAGTTAATATAACATATAATCCAAAGATATTTAATATAACATACTGAAGTTCTTCATATTAATTTTTGTACAGTGGGCACACTGTAGAGAAATCATAAGCTATCATTTCATTCTACTATTAAACAAAAAAGTAAATAAACACAATAGCAATACCAGCTGAAGTGATACTTTCTTCCAAGTTGCACAGTGATTTTATCTGAGAGCCTAACCAAACACAGAGCTCTGAAAATTCAGGTGAAGACAGTCCACTCTCGGCTGCCTTGATAAGGGCTTGCTCTTCTAACAGTGGTCCCTTATACCTAGAAGAGAAGACATGCAAAGTTAAAAAAAAAAAAAGAAAGAAAGATAGCCAGCCTTATACTCTTTTATAACAGCCTGCTGCCTGTTTTTGCAAATAGTTTTATTGGAGCACAGCTGATAAATGTATCCATTTGCTTCCTCGCTGCAGGGGCAGAGAACTGAGTAGTTGTGACAGAGACAGCATGGCCAGCAAAGTCTATTTTTTTTACTATCTGGTCTGTTAAAGAAATGGTGTGCTGATTTCTGCTCTATATAATTAACATTTGGCTTTTTCCTGTATTTTAACATTTTTTAACTAAAATTACTAACCAATTTTAAGAGAAAAAGTACATATAACACTAAGTCAGATACTAAGTCTAATACTACTTATAAGAATAAGAAAAAAGTAGTGAAAAAACAGATGCACATTTTAAATTTAACAAAATTACAGCTGAAAAAGACCTGTGAGATCATTTTAACCTACCCACTTATAATTTTACACCTTCAAACATTGCTACAAAATGTGTTTGAATAGAACCTTAAATCTTTTAATCATCTTGTATATTATCTTAATTGAATCAGATACCAGTTTCCTACTTTGCCACTCTTTTTTGCCACTGAGCTTTCTTTCACATTATAAGCTTATAGATTTTAACATACTTGATGCGTTTTAATCCACTGCAGTCCTTTTTCTTTTCAAACAGTCCTATCTTTGCTTAGTGGGAGGCATTCGTGTTTGACTATCTTCAGTATTCTCTAAACACGTTCCTTGATTTCTCTGACAAGATGCTCCTGTTCTATACCTGTAACTGGCCATTTCTTAAGAAGCCCTGATTTTTAAAATGGTATTTAGAGCATCCAAACTGGTACTGTATCTTTAAGAGAAATTATATCAGGAGATCACATTGCTATTTCCAATTCAAACTTAGAACTGTGGGGTTTTACTTACTTGATTTTACATTTTCACCTACTGTCTCTAAAACTCTTTTTATCTATTTTGAACTATTTTCAATAAAAATCTGGTTTCTTATGATATTTACATAATCCTAGTAAAAATAAATATAAATTACATACAGTTTCAAAGTAGGAAAACCAGCATTACTAAAAACAAAATCACTAAAAACAATTTGTTTTTATCTTTAGAATATATTCTGGTAAGGATGTATTTTTAAAAATTCCTTTCCATGTGATCAAACCACCTACTCAAAATATTAACAGACCTTTGCTTCATTTTGCTTTTAAGTTTTAGGGATCTGCCTCTCTTTTTTTGTTCTAATTTCATTTTTAATTCTGCTTTATAATTATGTAAAACATTTACATGGTTTCAAAGTCTAATTTACAAAGCAAGGTACATTCAGACAAATCTAGTTTACAATCTCAATCCTGTTCACCCTACTCTGTTCCCTCCCTCCCCCATAAATAACCACACTTATTCGTTTTGGGTTGCCATTCCATAATGCTTTTACCTTATATACACTTAAACATATATACACTTTTCCTTTTTTAAATAAAAGGTAACCTACAATATACTGACCTATTCCTTGGTTCAAACACATACACACCCTCTCTCACAAGCATACGCATATTTACACGTCCTAGAGATCAGGAGAAATGCCACTCGGTCACTTTTATTGTTACTATACAAGAAAATTATCCTAATTCTGGATAAGAAAACAGGGCACTCCACTGTCTGAACGCACCATATTTTATTTACTATGCCCCACTGAAGGACATTTGGGTTAGTACGGTGTTTTGCTATGATAAAATATTGGCAGTTGTTTGTATATCGGAGACAGATTCCTAGAGGTGAGACTGTTAGGTCAAAGGGCAAGTGAATATGTAACTTTGCTAGATACTAGTATATTTTCCTCTACGGGGGGTTGTACCATCAGGTACAAGAGTACCCATCCCCCACAGGCACCAAAGTTGTCAACCATTTGGATTTTTGACTATCTGGTATCTCATACAGTTTTAATTTACATTTCTCTCATGAGCAAGGCTGTACATCCTTTCATGTGTTTACAGGCCATTTGCATTTCTTTTTCTCTGAATTCTCTGGTCATATCTTCATGAAGGATATTTTCAAATCCCTATTTTGCAAGGAAGAAATTAAGGTTTAATAAGGTTAGGATACCTGCTTTGAGTAGTAGGCCAAGCACAGTGCTACTCATAGATACATGT
The DNA here is from genome assembly GCA_004027735.1 of Carollia perspicillata. NCBI lineage: Eukaryota > Metazoa > Chordata > Mammalia > Chiroptera > Phyllostomidae > Carollia > Carollia perspicillata. The sequence goes on from PVKM010022523.1 coordinate 12,316, forward strand.
ATATGTATGTGTGTATATATATATTTATTTATCATTCATTTAATCTCTACAGCAATATTTTGAAGTTGGTATTACCCAATTTTGGATCAGAAAATAACTACATGATGACATGCTGGGGTCTAATCACATGGACCCCAGACGCTCCACGTGAACTGTGAAACTTCTGTCTGCACTGATAAGGAAACTAAGCAAATAACCTGGCCAGGCTGTGCAGCCAGGCAAAGGCAGACCTGGGGCTAGACCACTGTCTTTGCTCCTCTACCCAAGGCTGGTTCCTCTATGCAGTTACTTTCCTCCCTGTCTTACAGTGCCTGTCACTGAGATTGAAGTATAGACATCTTATTTCCCCCTACTTGCATTTCTGCAATAATCATAAACCTTTGAATAAATGTATCTAATTCATATAGTTGGTGATAAGTTATTTTCACTCAAATGCCAACCACAATATAACAAAAATTGATTAGATCACCAGAAAGAAGGAATTCAGAGGGAGAAAATCTCGCAGGCCTTAATGTCTCAGTTCCCAACATCAGATAAAAATCAAAAGAAAAAAATAAATGCATTTAACAAACTTAACATCTAATAACAATCACAATCATAATACAACTAAAATTTATAAACTGCTCTTATGGTAGGCCAGTGCTACAGTGCTTTATGTTTATTACCCCACTTAGCTGCCATAATGACCTAAAAGGTATTGTTATTATGTTAGTTTGTTCTACATATTCTTACTTGATTAGGGAAGTGCTCGTCTTATTCCAAGCGTTGGGGACACTTCCCCTAGGCCCAGACTCCCCCAGGAGTCCTCCATACCCTGGAACCATAGCCGCCCAGCTGGCACTTCAAACTGGGTAATCCAGTCTTCTGTCTGTAGGGCCAGTGGCAAACCTCCACAAAGACACAGCCAGGGCCTGATTCACTTTGTTTTCTAGTTTTATTACCCAACATGTAAAATGAGGCTCTTTCCCCTATCATCTGCCCAACCTACTGGCCTGCCTCTGATCCAGCACCTCACTTCTCCCTGCTTCCCAATTCCTTCCCTACGTCCCTATGGTGTTGTTCATAAACAACTCTCTTATACTGTCAATCTCAGAACGATTATCCCTGCCACCTCTAGCTTTGGCTAGGTTACTCACTCCATCAGATGGTAGCATCTCTTCTCCTCGCTTCCCAGTATAAGATTCGTACCCTTGCTCCCTCATTTTCGTATCAATACCTCCTGCTCTCTCCAGGCTCAAGCCAGTCAGATTGGCCACCCTCTTTCTCTTGTGATTTTCATCTACCAACCTCTCAGATACTCCCTGACATTCCCTGTGCTCACTTCTCCTTTCCATTCCCATGTTTGCCAGTATATTAAGTTTCTTCAAAGTCTTTAAGGTATACCTTATCCCGTACCCTGAGCTCTCAATTCCCTAACTTCCTCTTTGCCAGCCTTCACCACTACACATCAGTGAGCCACCCTCTTGCTATCCCCTCTGGATGGCAAGCAGTACCCTCTGGAACTACTCCAACTTGGAAATCATGAGTGCCGATATGACACTCTCTGACCACAGCCTACTATCTTTTCTTTCAGCTTGCTCTTTTCACCAGTCACCTACAACTGTTCTCTAACATCATCCCTACCTCCGTTCCATTGGTCCATCTGCATTCTCTGTACTTACTATCTCCCCGCTCTCTTCGCTTTCTTCCCTATTCATTTTAGATTCTGAAGTATATTATTTCATTTTGGTGCTAAATACCTACTGCAGAAATGAATCCTTAACACCATCATCTTAGCTCTAATATCCAATCGATTGCTAAGTCCCCTAATGCATTTCTTTCCATATCCACTGCCACTAAACAACCATCGCTTCCTGTCTAGACTCACTAAATTCTCCAACCAACTCTCCATCTTGCTGACAAAGGTAGCTTTTCAAACTAGACATCTAATCACTCCCTTTTTTATTTAAAATCCTTCAATCATGTCCCATTGCCGTTGTGACAAAGAAAAACATCTATTGCATTGGCCAGAAAGTTCATTTGGGTTTTTTCCATAAGATGGTTCTACTAGCTCTTAGTTGTCTTTAACTTCATTCAAATCAATTTTGTTAGGTTGTATTGTGACAGCTGTTGCATCAGTGTGCATTTTTTAAAAAACTTATCAAAATTGGTGAGTTTTTATGTAGCCATTTTCACACTGAAGATGGAAATATTCAACACTTTCAGCATACTATGCTTTATTATTTCAAGAAAGGTAAAAATGCACTGAAATGCAAAAAAAGATTTGTGCAATGTATGGAGAAGGTGCTGTGACTGGTTGTGACTTCTCCAAAGTGTTTTGAGAAGTTTCAGGCTGGAGATTTCTTACTGGATGATGATCCACAGTTGGCTAGAGCAGCTGAAGTTGATACCAATCAGACTGAGACATTGAGAACAATCAACATTATACCATGCGGGAGATATCCGACATACTCAAAATATCCAAGTCAATTAAGATATTGGTGAAAATGAAAAATGTCTTTTATTTTGTGGGAAAAAAACTAAACAAACTTTTTGACTAACCCAATACAATACAGCCTAAAAGGTGCCGCATGCCCTGACCCTCAGCAAACTCTCCAATCCGATCTTCCACCACTCTGGCCTTTGCTCTCTACCCTCTACCCACTTAGCCTACTTCCAGTTCTTCTAGTACAGCATGCTCCTTCCTACTTTGAAGTCTTTCCTGTTCTGTTCTTTGTCCTCCTTTCCCACTCAATCTCACCCAGTCAACTCCTATTGATCATTCCTATTTCAACTCAAATGCCACTTCCTCAGAAATCTATCACTAACCCCTAAGACTATATAGGTCCTCTTGTTATGTTATCTCACCCTTTTTTGGGGGGTGCAGTGTAAGCATGTATTTCTTAAAAATCTTCACAGCCTAGGTTGAGAACCACCATAATGGAGAGAAGTTTATTTCAAATATGTATTGAGCATAACTCTATATTGGACACTGTCTGAGAAGTCAAAGGTAAGCAAAACAGAATTAGTCCTGTCCTTATGGAGCTACAGTCTAGTGGAGAAAGACATGACCACACAGATATTAATTAACTACAGTGCTTTAAAGGGAAAGAAGAGGAAAGAAGGACAAAAAGATCATGATTCAGTCAGTTTGTGATATATACCAGAGTGCAATCTTTTTTCCGCAAGCTCCATATATGATTTTGATGCACAGTCAGGGTTGAGATTCACTGTTCTGCAAAATCAGACTGTCAGGACTGAAAGAGACTTCTGAAATCATCTGCTTCAGCCTGCTCCTTTCACAGATGAGTAAACGATTTCTCACCTGTTTTCATTTGCAATATACTGTATCACTAAATTGTTCTTTCACATAGATGTCCACGTTTAATTTCTTCCTGTAATTTCTTATGTTATCTGACAAAAGTGCCTTCATGATATCTCACATTTTAATCACAATAGAAATTCATTACTCACAATCTGCATAGATGGTATTTTAAAACAGTGTTCAATTATAACTCCTATTATAAGTAAACAACTACTTCTTTTCTACATTTCATTACCATTATAGGAAATTTTAAACTTCAAAATTTTGCCCTCAGTTATTCCAGGAAAAATCAACTCTGAAATGTGTAAAGTTTTACTTTCTATATTGCATACTCTGAAACTAATTTTCTTTAATAAGAGTCAAGATTATAGTAAACTTCATTTTTCAAATACCTATAATACAAACAAATGCAAGGACTAAAGGAAGAATAAAAAAGAACTGACAACCTTTTTCATAAACAATTTACAGAATCCCACCATTCTCTCTCTTTTTTTTAATCCTCACCCAAGGACATGCTTATTGATTTTTGGAGGGGGGGCCGGGGAGGACAGAGAGAGGAAGAGAAACAATGATGAGAGAGGAAGAGACATCGACTGGTTGCATCTTGTAGAGCCCCAACCAGGGCCAAACCCCCCAACCTAAGCACATGTGCTGACCAGGAATCCAACCCTCCAGATTTTGGTTTGCAGGAGGACCCTCCAACCAACTGAGCAGCACCACCAGGGCCAGAATCCCACCATTCTTCTCTGGAGTACTTGGGACATTAAATTGTTTGAGGGCTAAACACTTCACTTAAGTATTTTAACTTCTTGTTTTGGTTACTCCCTTAACCAAGTAAAGTGAAAATTTCCAAGGGGTTTCACAGAAGTAAAAAAAAAAAAAAAAAGCCCTGTAAATAGTCACTGGCTCTGTTCTTTATTTGGCAAACATTTATTCAGGATCTACTAAATGCAAGGCTCTGTAACTGTGGGTCATTGCAAGGTAGTCACTATCAGGATCCAAAGTAGCAGTCCATGGAGAAGCAAGTGAAGCTTCAGGAAACGACAAAGGGAGTTGGGATTTCAATCTTCATAACTGCATTTCAAAGGCACAACCTAATCCATTCAAGAAACTCCAGCATGTGGCAAGACAAACAATTGTACAGATAGCTCCAATGGCTTTAACGTGTATTTTTTGACTGTCAACTATCTGGCCCTAGGCTTACCTCTGTGCTTGCTCTTTTTTGAACTTTTCTTCATTCATTCAACCACGATTTACTGTGCCAGACACCCAGGTAGCACTGTGTTTTGAATAAGATAATAAGAGGCACCTGTTTCCCTGGAGCTGCCTGGGGATGGAGGCAGGGGCATTCCAGAGACAACGTGCGGGTCGAGATAATTTGGGAAAGGAGTAATGGCTGTGAAGAAAAACAGGCTAAGGCTGTGGGAGAGCTATGGTGCATATATTGGTCCCCATGCCTGGAAGTATTCGCACTATCCCTGGAGTTCTCATAGCAATTACCACTCTGAATTGTATGTATCAGTACATACTATGTAGCCGCAATGACTATGTAAACTACTAGTAATCTGCAACTGTCTTTTCCTCCGTCTAGCACATAAATATGCACTAATGAACACATATTAACACCATGTAAATATGTTGTTTACGAACGGATGAAATGGCTGAATGAATGGGTTGCACTAAAATATTTTCGGTCAAGGAAGCAGGAGAGACTCGCTCCCGAGGCCTAATTAAGCCACCGGTCGTACACAGCAGAAGACAGTCCCCAGCAGCACGGGTTGCAGCACCTCCTCCGCCAGTGCGCGGCAACTACGTAAACAAAAATAGCACCCGCAGGGTAGGGACAAGCTTCCCGGGAGAGGTGATGCCAGCCGGGTCACTTCACGCCAGTGCTGCAAGTCCGGGCTGCGGAGTTCCCAGGCAAGGAGTTTGGAAGTGGGGGCCACGCGCCCCAGCTCTCCGGCCTTACTCCACCCCCAACCCTCCAAACGGATTTCTTTCCCGCCTCCCTCTTAACTCCGTAGGCGCCGGAGGGAGCGAGGCAGGGAAGGAGGCCTGCATCCAGCCGCCTGAGCCCAGTAAAGGTCCACAGGGTGCAGACTGCAGCAGCTACGCTGAGGGAGAGCTTAGGTTTTCGGGGGAAAGACATCCTTTGGAATACTCACCCCAGCGACTCTAGTGTGTCCAGCACGTCCCCCTCCATTGTAGGTTCGGGACCAGGCTCTGGCCCTTTCATGGTCTTTCGACCCAAAGCTGCTCACCGCTCTAAGGAGCCCGCCGGAAACTAGCGTTACCGCGCCAAGGTTCCGGGCGGGATCTTGACCAGAACTGCCTAGGAGAGCCTCTGACGGGCGACCGAAAGGTTCCGGCCAAGAGGCAATCAATATACTCAGTGCCTGAAACGGCTTTATGTAACGATAATAACTTTCTAAAATAATAATAGAAATAATCGTGATAAAAAGCATTCTTTGTGCTTGGTCTTATCTGTGTCGAAATCAATCTTAGCAAACATAGTGATTCTACCCACATTGTTCTCAACTTATTAGACTCCCGGACCTCTCAATTTACAACAAAAATCCTGAAGTGGAATAATAATTATCTTAAGCTAAAATTAGTACGTAATATCACGTACCTGCACATATAATTTTTACATGAATATATGCAGCAATGTTCCAACTTTAAAAAATAAAGGGGCAGTTGATTTATAATTATATTGTTTCATTATGAAATGTGGAAGATTGATGATCAGATTTGTGCCTTGACCTTCTTATACATACACACTGTGTCGTATAAAATATAAGTGAATTGATAAAATATAAGTGAGTTGTATAAAAAATAATAATAAGAGTTGCATGTCGCCATTAGGATATTCACTAAAGGAATAATCAAATGTAAAACTTATAACTAACAACTAAGAAAAGGTGAAAATAGAATACTAAAAAAAAACATTGGATTAAATCTAAAAACAGGCAAAAAAGAAAATAAGTTAAACTGTAAGATAGCTAGGTAGAAATATTAGCATAAAAATAGCTCCTAATGCAAGAAGTATCAGACATAAATAGGGACATTTCATAATGATAAAAGTATCAAGACCACAAGGAGCTATAACAATCTTAAAGGTTTATTTGCTTAATAACCAGCCTCAAAATATATAAATTAAAAAAACCAAATGAACTTGAAGGAGAAATAGAGATGTCCACAATTACAGAGGAAGATTTTAAACACATATCTCTAATTAGTTGCTATAACAAACAGTCAAAAAAATCAGTGGGCATACACAAGACTTGCAAACCATGGTTTATATATTTGACCTAATTGATATACATAGATCACTGGTCCCCAAAACTTCATAATATACATTTTCAAGTGCATAGGTATCATTAAAACTTAGCCATAGACCCAAGAACAAACTTATAGCCTGATAAAATCATATGTATTGATTTGCAGTGAGGGAGCACACTGCAGAGAAATTATATTAGTCAAGATTCTTCAGAGAAATAGATCCAGAAGGATATATATGAGATTTACTATAGGAATTGGTTATTGCACTTATGGACACCAAATCCCCAAATCCACTGTCTGTAAACTGAGCACCAGGGAAGTTGGTGGTGTAATTCAGCCACAGTCTGAAATCCAAGAACCAGGAGCTTGATATCTGAGGGCAGGAAATGGATAACCAGCTTGAGAGAGAGAGAATTTGCCCTTCTTCTGCCTTTTTGTTCTATTTGGGCCCTCTACAGATTAAACGATACCTGTCCACATTGTTGAGGTCTATCTTCTTCACTCAATCCACTGAATCAAATGGTAATCTCTTCTGGAAATATCCTCACAAACACGCTGAAAAATAATGTTTTACCAGCCATCTGGACATTCGCTAGCACAGTCAAGATGACACATAAAATTAAAAATCACAGGAACTATGGCATGCCACTCAATGAAAAAAAGACGGGAACATTTTGAGTAAGGTGTGGTTTCCACTGAAGGATTCTAGAAAGTTGCCATCAATTCTGGTTTGGTTGCTGCTTCGGAGGTGGGATTAGAATTGGGAATTAATTCAGGATTGGGTGCTTAAAAGCTACTATCCACTAATACAATGCTTTGAATATTTCCTAAGGTTCTGCAAGCCAGGCTTGTCTGGTCTTCAGACACTTTTTCACCTCAACTCCAAAGAGAAGCTTGCAGCCTCCGTGTGTGTGAACATGCCTGCATGCTTACATGCATGGGGAAGAGAATGTGCATATCATAGTCCTGGCAATGCTTTTCTTTAGTGTTGAAGAATTATCATTCAAATCTATATACTCCTGACATTTATATGAGATTATATTCTGAAGTAACTAATAAATAAACATCGGACATTTGGTAAGTTGACTGTTTGTTAAGCACACATTTTGCATTGGGTTGGCCAAAAGCCCTTTACATGTTTCTGTATGATAGCTCTAGTAGTGTTTAGTTGTCTTTACCTTCATTTGAAACAATTATTTAGTCTGTATTGTTACAGCTGTCATATCAGTGTGCATTTAAAAACTTACCAAAATTAGTGAATTTTTGTGGAGCCATTTTAATGTTGAAGATGAAAGAAAACATGCAACACTTCATAATGAAGCAGGAAATAATATCATGCTTTCTTGTTTCAAAAAAGGTAAAAAGGCAACTGAAACACAATAAAAGACTTGTGCAATGTATGGAGAAGGTGCTGTGATTGACTGAAAGTGTCAAAACTGGTTTGCGAAGTTAGCTGGTACTATTGATATGTTGGACAAATAATTCCTTGCTATGGGGCTGTCTTATTTATTGAAAGATGTTTAGCAACACCCCTGACCTCTATCCACTAGAAAACAATAGCGGGAGGTACTCAAAATATCCAAATCAATAAAGTTATTGGTGACAATTAAAAATGCATCTTTTATGGAAAAAATGTAATGGACCTTTTGGCCAACCCAATACTACAGCAAGGAATCATCTCAGCTGCATTTTTGTTCCAAGCTTTTTCACATCATTTGATTAAAAATACAAAAACCTGGATTTGAATTACTTCACCTGCGCTGGCCCAGAAAGCAGGATTGTCTGCTACTGGGAACCCACTGGAGAACTTTCTACACGAAGACTCACCTAGGCTCCGTTCTCAGAGATTCTGATCCAGTAAAACAGATGAGGCCTAGGACTCTCTTTACAGTTGGCCATTGAACAGACAATACTGGTTGGAACTCTGTGGGCCGCTGTATGCACATATTTTAAATAAATACATACAGTAGTCTAAATGTATTTTCTATTCCTTATGATTTTCCTTTTTTTCTGGTATGTCATTTTTATTGTATTTTCCCCATTACCATTTAGTCCCCTTATACTCCAACCCCCAGTCACCACACTGTTGTCCATGTCCATGAGTCCTTTTCTTTTCTGAGCAATCCCTCCACCTCCCAACCTTCCCCCACCACTTGCCTGTCATTCTGTTCTCTCTCTATGAGTCTGTCTCTATTTTGCTTGTTAGTTCAGTTTTTTTCATTAGATTCTACATATGAGTGAAATCATATGGTACTTCTCTTTCTTTGGCTGGCTTATTTCACTCAGCATCATGTTCTCCAGGTCCATCCGTACTATCACAAAGGGTAAAATTTCCTTTTTACAGCCGAACAGAATTGCATTGTGTAAATGTCCCATAGTTGTTTTATCCACTCACCTACTGAAGGACACTTGGGCTGCTTCCATATCTTGGTGATTGTAAATAATGCTGCAGTGAACATAGGGGTGCTTATGTTTTTCTGAATTAGCATTTTGGGTTCCTTCAGATATATTCCCAGAAGTGATATCACTCGGTCAAAAGGCATACCCACTTTTAATTTTTTGAAGTATCTCCATACTGTTTTCTACAGTGGCTGCACCAATCTGCATTCCCACCAACAGTGCAAGAGGGTTCCCCTTTCTCCACATCCTCACCAGTACTTGACTGTTGATTTATTGATGACAGTCATTTTGACAGCTGTGAGATGGTACCTCATCGTGGTTTAATTTGCATTTCTCTGATGATTACTGACATTGAGCATCCTTTCCTATGAATGTTGGCCATCTGTATGTCCTCTTTGGAGAAGTCTATTGAGGTCCTTTGCCCACTTCTGAATTGGATTGTTTGTTTTTTTGGTGTTGAGT
>PVKM010022524.1:0-21769 GCA_004027735.1 Carollia perspicillata
CAATACAATGCATTTCTTGAAATATTTTTGTTTGTTCTTACCAAGCAGAGATTTTCATCAGACACTTTATGGATTTATTAATCTTTTTCTGTAAACACCATGACCTCTTGTCCCCATGCCTCTTCCTTCTGCCCTGTTAGTCCCTGTACTTTCCAGGGCCATCTTGTAGACACCTCTATCACACTTGCTCAGATCTCATTGTTACCTTGCAAGGCCCAGTTAAAACAAAACCTTTGAACTCAGAAAGCTTTCTGATGACTTTCAAGAGACAGGCTTTTTCTCTGCCCTGAACTCTGTCCTGTTTTCCTGGCTCTTCATGAGTGTCACTAACATTTATGGTTTGATGTCAAACTCTTTTGTGTACATGAAGCTTCTTTCTGCCTGGAACGTAGGCTCCCTGATGGAGAAAGCATGCCACCGGGGTCTCTCCTGGCAGACCTGGTATGGCATCATGGTTTGTATTCAGCATCTTGGGTATTCGGTCACTATTTATGGAAGAATTTACTTGGAGTTTAGGCAGTAGATGAAAAAATAACCAAAATGGTCAAAGTTATCAGAGTTTCTAACTTCTGTGGTAGTCTCCCCTTATCCCCAGCTTCACTTGCTGAGAGGTTTCAGTTATCTGAGGTTAACTGTAGCCCTGAAATAGTAAGTGGAAAATTGCAGAAGTGAATAGTTCATAAGTTTGACATTGCATGCCATTATCGGTAGTGTGATGAAATCTTAAGTTGTCCCTCTGTCTTGCTTGGGTGTGAATCGAGCTGCCTGCCCATTAATTACTTATAGACAACTAGTTTATCAGATCAGTTGTTGTTGTATTGCAGTACTTATGTTCAAGTCATCCTTGTTTTACTTACCAGTGGCCCCAATGCACAAAAGTTGTGATGCTGGCAATTCGGATATGTCACACCGAAGCTGTAAGAGCTTCTTTTAAGTAAAAAGGTGTGTATATGTTGGTAGGTATAAGGTTTGGTACTGTCCACATTCACTGAAAGTCTTGGAACATATGTTCCGTGGATAAGCGGGGACTACTGTATCTCAAACTTGCTCCATGCTCAGACAATTTGGTTTCAATTATCCACGGGTGGGTAGAGAACACTAGGCAAAGAAAGAAATGTGTATGTATTAAACAAAAACCAAATTATAAAGAACCAGAAATACACAGAAATTGCTGGGCCCTACTAGAAATCCCGGAGGGCGTAATTTCAGCTGATCCTTATCCCCTAGGGGGTGAACCTGAATGTGTAGCAGGCATCAGGTTGGATCCCACTCCCTCTTCAATCCTCACCCTATTCAGCCCTGGTCTCCTTTCAGGAGCTTAGCCTACTTTGCTCTAAAGCTATTGACTTAAGATTCCTACACAGAAAACTTCCTGCATTCACAAACATGGGTTAGATTTGAGTTTACTGAATCTGGAAACTACATTTAAAACTTCTCTGTAACATTCACAGCACCTATGACATTCATAGCCCAGAAGAGAGTTAAGATTATTAGCTGAACAATCGCACTGACCTGTAGAATAAGTTGACTTCACAGGAACTTTCTCCGACCTCACCCGTACTTCATTCAGCTCATGTGCTCCTGGCATGCAGCTTGAGAATGCAATGTGGGGAGAGCACAGCTTAGAGCAAACAGTGCTATCCATAATAATTATGATGGCAGTGTCACCAATAATAATTTCTAGAATGACTTTCACTGAATGCTTCCTATGGCCAAGTGCTATTATGCACTTTATCTCATTCAATCCTTATGAAATCCTCAGTGATAGATGCTAAATTATTGTCCTTATTGACCTTTTACACACAAGAAATCTCAGGCTTTTGGAGATTAGAAATCAGCTGGAAAAACAGCGTTTCTCCTGGTCCTGTCTTTCTCAGCTTTAAGGATGAGTCAGGCATAGAGTGGAGGCTTTGAGACATGCATTTGGTTACAGATGATGGTTGTTCCCAACAGAGGGATAGAACATTGCTGGTTCTTTCCTTTGGGTTCACTTAAACCATCTGGATTGACCAGAATCTCATTCCATCTCAAGGGAGGAGGCTGATGCCTGAGATTATTCACTATTGGTGTGCACTTCAGTGACCGTATGCAGATATAAGGAGTTCCCCTGAGGATTTACTCCCAGAGCTATGCTTTTCATAAAAGAGTCATAATCTTGGACTTTATTTCACTTTCATCATTATCTTTCTGCTTCTTATGAAGAAAGCTTTCTGACAAATATTGGCAATAAAATTCTTCACCAAAATCATTTTTATCTTAAACCAAATCACTTCTGAATAATGTCCTCTAAGTAGGTGGGCTAAAAATAACTTCCTATTCTCTCCACTTCTAGGTGATTGGCACCTTTTTTTCCCATTCAAAATGAGAGAAAATACAAGAGCTCAGCAGCAATCTTACTTCTAGAGGCTTGTTGGAACTCCACACACATGTACCCCTGACAGATACAACAGGGATTAATGAGCCATGACCAGAAGTTTGATTTTTCTGTCAAGTGCCCCCATTCATTTTTAATAAACAGAAGAACAACATAAACTCCATTGTCTGCTCTCCTCAGTTTCAACCCAGCCAGTTGCTCCTGGTACCAAGAGTGTTGAGCTGAATTATGATTCTGAACTGCTAACAAATGCTATTATGGGCCCCTTTGCTCGGCTACTCTGGTGACTGACTTTGCTTCCTCCAGTTCCATTTCTTTGCCTCTGTTCAATATGGGGCACTCTGGTGTTTTGCCAGGGAAAACCATCAAGTGTAGTATTACATTTACAACTAAATGGCTTCAATTTATTGTCACTGGTGTGAAAATGCAAAGCACCCACTGTTTTCCCTTTAAGTCACGCTGTGTGCCCTTTTGCAGAAGGCTGTCTCCTGCGATGGCTAGACATTGAGCCAAGGTAGAGGGAACTTAACAGTAGCAGATGGTGAGAAGCAGGTATGATCACAGATCAATGCCTGATATCAGGACACTCATCCTCGCTTTTGATAAAGTCATCTTTTGTTTCCATGAAATACTTCTTCTTGCCCAAAATACGCCCTACCACAACTCACTTTTTCTATATTCACTGAGAAATTGTGTGACTCGGAAAGGGAGATGTTCGTACTGTAAAAATGATTAGGAATAAGAATATTTTTCTTTTTTTTATTTGGTTTTGCAAAACACACTAGAATTCATGTGGGGCATTTCTTTATTTCCTGAGATAGTTGCTGAAAAAGACCAGCTGCCTAAACCAAACTGACCACAGGATGTCACCAGTGTTCCATGAAAATTCCATGCAAATGGCATTTACCTGGTAATGCAAAACTTGTTTCTTAAAGAAGAAAGGTCAAAGCACATATGTACGGCCACCCCTACAATTTCAAATGGAATCTGGTTTTGCAGAGGCAGCCTCAGCTTCATCACATAAAATCACAGCAGATCTGAACAGAGGTTGTCCTTGAAGAAGTGCCACATACCAGTATAGCCACTAAACTTAACAGCCCAGAGCTGCTATTTAATTGCCCCTGAAGGGAAGTCACCCTGAGGTGAAGGTAATAACCAATACCAGATCTAATTTTTTTTACTTTAATTTTCTTTGGAAGCTTCATGTTCAAGCAATGGGGTGACCAATATATAACAGAATTATATGCTGCTCAAATACCTTCCTAGGACTAGGTAGTCAGTAAATCCCCAAAATGAGTCTGAAAGAGCCCAGTAGAGAAATATTTGAAAGGGACATGAATAGACATTTGACTTTATTAGGCAAAGAATTTTAAAAACAGGAATCGGTTAAATAATGAGCCCAATCCTCTCTTGCACTAAGGCAGGGGTAACACAGATATGGTGCGGAAAGGTAGTCAGAGGTAAGGCGGTGGAGGGACAGATCACAGAAGACAACACGGTGGGAAGCCTGGTGCCCATCAGTCACTGAATATTACAGAGGCAGAGTGTGAGACTCCATTTGCAATACATTTCTTGTCTCTTCGTGAGTTCGTAGGTCACGAAATTCTCCACGAAACGTATAGTGGCTGGGGGTGCTGCGTTGAGCCAGCCAAAGACCAATGCAGCCTGACTGTTCCTTTCTGGCCTGGATGCACCTGGTTCCAGAGGATTCCTGTTGGCTTCTGTTATCAAAGCTTTGCGAATTGAGTGAAGAACTAGATCACTACCCTTATCAGTTCCACTGGTGTTATCGTAGTCTTCACCTTTGCTAGATGGTAATATGGCCAGTTTTGGAGAGTTTATTCTTTATAAGGAAATAGCCCACAGGGCTCTGTTTTAGGAATGGTGTATCAAGGCTTTTCATGGAGACTATTTTCTTGTTCTTTCTTTTGTCCACCTGTGTATACAAATTTGAAGTTCTGTTATTTTAAAAAACTTAATGTAAGCAATGCTTTTATTGGTATGGAGGCTATGTCCTGAATTATGTCCCCCCACTACCTGCAAAATTCATGTGTTGAATTTCTAACCCCAAGTACCTGAGAATGTGACTTTACTTAGAGATAAGGCCTTTAAAGGGGTAATTAAATTAAAATGAGGTCAAATGGGTAAGCATTCATCCAATGTGACTTGTGTGCTTATAAAAAGATCAGGGCACAGACACACACACCGGGGGGACTGCTACCTACACCCTGATAACAGTGGCCTAGGAAGAAACTACCCTGCCAACAGCTTGCTCTCAGACTTCCAGCCACATTTGTCAAGAAATAAATTCCTATTGTTAAGAAGGTGAAGGATTTAGTCAAAGAACACATATGAAGGACCCATGGACATGGATGATGGTGTGGGGATTGACTATGGAAATGGGAGGGTGGGCTGGGTTGGGAGGCAAAGGGGGAAACAACTGGGACAACTGTCATAGCATAAACAATAAAATATTTTTTAAAAACACAAAATAACTAAATAATAAAAAAGACCCCCCAGTCTGTGGCAATTTGCTGTAACAACTCTAACACACTAATATAGAGGCTAAAGTATCTCAGCTCGATAATAACTAGTTATATAGTACCAAGCACAGGCTCTTTGGTTAAATGCGTTCCTATCTTAATAATAGTGGCTGTCGCCAGCTGAGAACTTGGTCAGTGCTGTGCAGTCTGCGAGAGACTTACATACATGAATCAGCACATGCAGCTGCCTGGGGTTGTTATTCCCTCTTTTCAGATGAGAAAACTGAGCTGACAAACCCACCCTGTCAGACTCCACGGTCCACACTCAATCACGAGAGAGAGTTAGGCATCTCGCAAACCAAGGGGAGGGAGGATCACAAAAAAAGAGGCTTGGTTGAAAAGAAGTTACGGCGCTTTCTTCACAGTCCTCTGTTTTATCCATGAATTTCAGACAAAATATTTGAAACTTGTGTTGGTACGTTTCGAACAGAATCCACCTACCATAAGGAATACATTGGTTACCCAGTGTCAAGCTGGAGGTCCATTCTTTTAATCAGGGAATCACCTTTTTCTCTCCTTTTTTGGACACATTCATATCCACAAGTGGAACCTTCTGGATCACCTAACATCATCAATTCCCTGTGGATTGCATTAAAAAAGCCAGACTGAACAGGAGTGAACGGGGCAGAGTCAGTATTTGGTGAGTGGGGTCAGTGCCTGGAGCACTCACCTGGATGTTGGTGAACCCATGATTCACACGAAATCAGAGAATTGTGAACTGGATGGACCTTATAAATCCTCTGGTCCATTTAATTTATGACTCTATAATAGCACTTATTTCAATCTGGACCAATTCAACATGAGCTGTGGGTGTGGGTGTGGGTGTGGGTGTGGGTGTGAGCTTGCCCCCCAGAAACAGGGCTCCCCATTGTGTCCTTGGGGCTCATTCTACACAGCAAATACTAGAGTCCCTGAGAAGTGAAGTGTGGTGCCCTCCTCCTCAGGCTGTGGTGGAAACTGGGGCTTTGCCCCTGAGTTTGAGACTTGTCTGGGTTTGCATCGTTAGTGGCTGGACCAGCCTACAGGCTGGCTTGTCTCACAGTCCAAATGTTTTTTCCACTACAACACACGGCCTTATACAAATATCTGGATTTATTAATAAAAAAGATAAGCTCATAGACAATTATTCTAAATACAAAGGATGTTGCTACTCTAAGAATGGATTCACTGCGACAGCTCCTTTAAATAGGAGGCTCCCCCGTGTATTAGAAATATGATTGGCTTTACAGAAATTCAATTTGTAACTCTTTACAGCTCACATATTTTGTAAAGTGGAAGAGAGCACACAAAGATTCATAACATACCAAGTGGGTTACATAGTCACACTCCAGAGAGCTGTCTCAGGGCAGCATCAGGGGTCCGTGAGGAAGGGCCGGACTTCACTTCTCTCAGATTTGAGGGAGCTTCGTCTACAGTAAGCACTGTGCTCACTGCCCACAGGCATTGTTTCTTATCGCGGTCTGGCGAGGTAAGAACCCTGGTCCAGTAGGGTTAGGTAATGTCCTCGAGGTCAGGTCCCTCACTGACGCAGGCAATGAACTTCACAAGAAAACAGGAACATTAGCTTGAATAAGAAACTTGAAATAAAAAAATAGCAGCTAGATATTCATTGACTTACAGCAGAGAAAACATATGGACCTTCAGAATTGTTTAATAACTGGAAACCACTTTCAGACTTGAGTTTGGCATGGTTTGAGGGGACAGTCAATGGGAAAACAGGCTTATTTTTAAGCCAGCTGCTGTGTTTTTGAGGCAATGCCATCATTCTGATGTGAGAGGAAACATAAAATAGGTACAATTTAAACATTTTAGAACTAATTTATGTATAAAGTGAAATGTTAAAAAATCCACACAGTTTGGATAATTGTTGGGTTTTAAAAACATCCCATTTTAGAGATTAGAAAAATATTCAGGTCATTATTCATTCAACTCAACCATTTAATTACGTAAATGTCTTTTTCAAGATACTCTGTATAGTCTCAGAGGAAATGTGTGAGTGCTCTATGCTGTGTCTTCTCTATACTAATAATAGGGGAAAGTAAATACAATTTGGTGTTTAAGTAAGTTTTCCTCTTTTCCTGGGCCACCTGGGCCTTCATTTTGCTTAATTGATCTGTTCATTGCTGGTGAGTGTCACCTCCCTGAAATGCTTTGGGATACTTAGATTTCCTGGTGTACAAAAGAATGGTCTGCATAGTATGATCCTGGATTGTATGGATGAGATTTGATGAGCTCTTGGGGCATCTGCCTGCTGTAAGCATCCACAGTGTAGTACTTTCCGTGCTGGATTCACCAGCACACGATTTATAAAAATTACAAAGCACAGTGCAATGTTGCCCACTGGACGTGTGGCTCCTTTTTGCAGTGGCCTGCTCCTGTGTTGGGCATTCACTTCTGTAACTGAATATTTAAGTCTAGTAACTTGCTTGTTTTTTATGTTCTTCTTACTGCACAAAGCAGCTTCTACTCAGTAAATCCTCCCTTCCTTCAGCTGTGTGTGTGTGTGGTGTGTGTCCACGGTTCCCTCCATAGGTGCCATCCTGGTAGGAGAAGCCTGAAGCCAGGGTGGGTTGGAAGATAAAGGGGTGAAGAAAGCAGGGGAGACTGCCTTCCTTTGATGCCTTTTTCAGCAAGATGCTCTCACTAATGAAGAGCAGGGCTGGGTGTCTCCTTTTCAGAGTCTGAGCCCATTACCCTCTTGGTTCCCACTAGCCTGTGGGCACCCAGCCTGCTTCCCAAACGGATGACTTCTGGCTCACTGTGTCACGTCATCCTGGTGCCAGTGGCCAGGAATAACCTCACTTTTGTGTGTATTTATTTTATTTTGAATTTCTCCACCCTGGTTCTTTCCACCTCCAAACGCTAGCCCCTGCTCACCAGCCCCATGTTTCTTGAAACGTTAGATTCTTTCTTCCTGTGTACCCCTCCAGTTCTGGAAGCATTTTGTTTCTGTACTGCTTTGTGAAGCCGGTGCTGAGTCTGGATGCTTAGGGCTCTAAAGGAGAATTAATTATTAAACAGGAAGGGAGCAGTACTTTCAGCAGGCGCCAAGTAACTATACTTAAACTGCGACCTGGCACTGTTTTTCCCACCCTTGTGCTGTGGTTTGCTGAAGGCAACTGGAAATTTTTATTCTAGTTTTAATCAAACATTTCTGTAAGTTTTTAGACAGTTTAGAATTGGCAGCAAGGGGCTGGGCAGTCAGTCTTCATCACCTCCTGACCATTTGGGCCAAAAAAAAAAATTAAAATCAGAAGTTCTTTCCCAGCTTGTAAATCTGTCTGAAAGGTGACTCCCAAGTGTCACCTTCCCTGAGAAGAGGTTGGGATTTTCTCTCAAATATACAAGTATGTATATGCAATATATTTTATCAATTAGTTCCTGTTTGTGGAGAATGGTGCTTTTCAAATAAAATCAAAAGAACGCTGTCTTTGTTCCCTTATGATTGTTATAATTGTTGTTTTAATTTAGGGGTTAAGTCAAAGATATCAAACCTTGTATTAAAAAAATACTAATGAAGACACACTGCAAAATTTCTTAATTTCCTGACTCTAGGCATTGATTCTTTTCAGACATTCACAATTCACAGGAATTGCTGGGTCCACTGGGTCTGGACGTACTCTCAGAGCTGCATGAATGAGACAGTGGCAGTGTTTTCTAGAGAAACCCAAGCCTATATCAAAGGTATCAAAGTAATAGCCTGAAAGAGCCAGCTGCCCCCATGCAGGGCTCCCCATTTGATTTCCACTGGGCCTTTCCCAGTCTCAGCTGACTGGCTTTCCACAGGAAGCTTGATAGGAAGTGTGCTCAGCTCCATTAAGTCTCAGCCTGTGACTGAACAACAGTGCAGGCCTTTGGGGTGGGAGGGAGGGAGGTCTATCTGGGTGCAGCTGGGTGCGTAGGCAGGAGCATGAAACCTCTTTAAGAGGAAAGAGAACAAAGATTTGGTTAAACATTTAGATTCATGCATATAAATTCAGAACAAGGCAAAAAATAGTGAGCCTGACACACGCAACCGTCTTGCAGTCTTCCCAGTTGACTTATGAAGCACTGTGCGTATGAGAACACTTCAGGGCTGAACACACACAGCCGTCTCACCCCTTGCAATGTGTTCAGAAACTCACCATATACATCCTTTCTATTCTCAGAACTTTGTAAAAAAAAACAAGCAATTTTCTGTGAGCCTTGCTATACAAATATTATTCCTAAATTCTTATTTTTCCCTTTAGAGATTCAAAAATGTTTTTGAGCTCAAAATTCTTTTAAAAAATATATACAATTTTTACTTCATGTGTATTACCTACATCTTGACTGTATGATTTCATTCAGCCAATTAATTTAACTACAATAAGCAAAAATGTGAGACCCATTGGCTTATTTAAAATGATTAGGTAAAGGAAGCCTGATAAATTTATACTTCTAAGAATTTAACTAAACTCAAAACTTCAATATCTTCCATATTTTCCCTGAATCACCAACTTTTTCAGTGGCTCACGTTTTCTCACTGTATCACCCCCTCACCTCTGCACTGAGGCTCTTGTGGGTCTCCCATTCTCAGGATGTCATGTTTGGTCATATTATTTAGGATTCGATAATGGCTACTCTATAGTCATTATTCCTCTCACTATAATAAATAACTTAAAATCCAGATTAAAAGTAACATATTCATCATCACTAATATTTGAAAAATATATTTATTAAAGGGACAACTTGAGTACATTTTGATTCATTCTTCATGTCCCATTTTCTTTCCAGAAACTATCTTATGAGCTGTTTTTTAAATTAAGTGACAAGATTTCTGGTTTTTTGACAAAGCAAAGATTCTAGTTTTTTTTTGTTTGTTTGTTTGAAAATGGAGTAATACTCCTATCTCTTACCCATGGAAAGCTTGTAATACAAACTTCACAAAAATACTTCATTTAAATTAAGCTCCCAGAAGCTGGCCTATGTCTTCTATGTTTACATATTAAAGCACACTGGAAAAGTCCTTTCACTGACTTGGAAAGTATAAGTAGCCAAGAAAAATAACAGCATGTAAACAGAAAAATAAAAAGAATACAGAGCATGTCAGATATACATGTATTGCTTTTTCAATACCTTTTCCCCCCTCTAGCTTTAAGGATGACTCCAAAAATACTGTGTATATAAATTTACAGTTTCCTGAGGACTTTCTCCCCTTGGCCACCAGAAAGAAAGTTAGGAGATGTGTATTTTGGTATAATTTACGTTAAATAGAGGAATATGTACTTAATATATCGTTGCCTGAGCAGTTAGCTATCGCCTTTTGTTACTTGATATTCCAAACTGGCAGTGCCTGGCAGTGCAGGCTTCTCCACCTCAGGAAGGGCTCCGATTCTTGGGAGAGCCCAGCCAGCCTGCCAAGCCATCCAGTCTCCACAGGTGTATGGGCTGCAGCCCTAGGCAAGACTGTTCCTGCCTTCCACAAAGGTCTCAGAGCCCTGGCACAGCACAGATGGTTCCAATTTGAGGCCTACACTCAGCGCTGGAGCTGTATTGAGTTTCTTCCCTGAAACCAACAAAACCTGCTTCAGCATTTTGCTTGGATTAAAATATTTGTCCCTTTTTTCACAGGGCAGAAGGAGGACTCCTGAAGCCTCCAAAGGAAGGAAATCATTACAGGGCCTACAGAAGTAGGTCATGTGCGACAGCTGCTCATCGTTTAAGAGGAAGAAACACGGGACCTCAAACCTGGAACACAGCTCTTTCAAAATGCTGTGAGCGGCCCAAGAAAAACATCCTCCCGAGGCTTATCTAATAACCATGATCTGTAATCGTCTCAATGTGTGCTCACGTTTCCTTCGCCGTTTGCACCTACTTCCCCAAGCTAACGAGATGCTGAAACAGAACACAGAGAAATTTAATGAAGGGGATTTAATAGTTTGTGTTAAAGCTAATATGGTCCATTAGAAGCTGTCATTTTTATAAACAATGAAGATATGTTTCCCTCTTTTTTGATGTAAAGTCATTCCGTGCAGGACCTGGAAACACTCAGTAATGATCTGTAGAACATGCATGAAAGACAATTATAGTGCCACTTAAAAAGTCTGTTTTCCTCACATATTTGGTTTCTTGCTAAATAAACTTATAAGGATAATACATGTGTAAGCATATGCTATATTATAAAAAATAACACATGTTTGCATTTCATTAAAAAATCAAAGAACAGACATCATATGAGTGTTTGGGGCTTTTATAAGCTTGTGGAATATCAGAAGTGATTAGTTAAATTAGGACCACACTTTCTTTTCTTTAGTTCATACTATAGTAATAGGAAAACCACTATTTTGTGGTGGAGAACATAAAATTAATAGTTCACAGTGCCATTAAAGGCACAATGACAACCTTTAAAAGCTATAAATAAAAAATAGTATGTTCTGCTCTGATTCAGGTATTTTTAGGAATTTATTTTTTTAATGGCAGCAGGCACTAGGCAGAGACAAGGCTTGGGGAGTTGTATACTTTTGGAAATGAACTGAATATACTTGAGAAAATGAATCTACTTGACTCTGACTTTGTAAATAGAATTTGCTCCCTTGCTCTCCTTTTTAAAGACAAATGACTCCTTTTTATAAGGTATAGGTTTGGCAGAGTTTGATGAAAAATTCTTATACCCTCATAACATTTCCTCTGTGTACTGAGGGAAATGGGTGGGGAGGGATACAGATTAAAATTATTCTAGTTATTCTTGTAGACTTGAAAGCTTCTGTGAGAGTTTTGAGGAGTAGCCTCAGGCAGAACTTGCTATCAATGAAGGCCAGGAACAAAAAACATTTAAAAGCAGATTACAAATCCTTCCTAACAAAGCAAAATCAAATCACAGATCGATAAGTGCAGCTGGGTTTAAATTGTTTCCTTAAAAGGGCTTTACAAACTTTTTTGAATGATAGGCTGGAGGCTGAACCTTTTATGCTTTGGAGCAAGCTCCTTCTGGAAAAGTCTTTCCCGTCTCATTCAGGGGTCCTCTCTTGGGACGAGCCAGAGTTGCTCTCTTCTTGCTTAACATGGGTTCCAAGGCTGGAAAAGGCTGGCAACGTGATATCCAAGAAAGGGAAAGATGTTCTTTGATGTATGTCAAGAGCTCTAAGATATTTTAGCTACTAGTCCCAATAGCATAGCTGAGTTCCTGTGGTCAACTGTGAGCTCTTTGTGAAATGCCCAAACTGGGGTGGATGTTATTGCTCTAAATCAACTTGGAAATTAAAGAAAATCCTCAATAAAGAGAGGCCCCAGACACTAGGTCATTTAAGCACAATGACAGAAATGTGCTGGGTAGACTGTGGCTGGCTAGCTAGATGAAGGCCACGTGCAGGCTGTGGAGGCATACCTCCCTGCATCACACTGAACTCAGATGCCTAGCTCTTTATTGACTGAATTCAAATTTGGGTTTTAAAAACAAGGGGAGAGCAAAAAGAAAGAAAACCAATGAGCCAGTGGTGTTCAATTTATTCACATATGTTCCAAATGGCACACAGATAAGCAAAAAAGATTCTGGTACATTTTTAATGATTTCATTATCACCAGACAAAAATTGAAATGTTGTCCAGATGCTATTGGTAAGATAGAAAAATAAGATTAATTTTAGAAAATAATACCACAAATGAATGCCTATGCCCATATATAGCCAAGGCTGACCTAGGCGATCTTTTGAAGTTAGGCTGATTTTCAAATCAGCTTATAAAAAGGAAGGTTGAGATTAGGCAGAAAAATTTGATGTTGGCCTAGCTCCCTGCATCTCTCTGTCAACATCACTTGACTAGGGTGGATCATAATTTTAGCAAAAGAAGAAGTGGGCAAGAAAGTAAAGGGAGTCTCTGGTCGCCCAAACCTCACCAGGCTGAGCAGTGGGGTTGGCTGCCTAGCCAGTGCCACTCAGGCAGCCTGGGTCACACACACAAGCATGTGTGGAGAATGGGGAAGCCAGCACGCCTGGATCACAGATCAACTCCCTTCCTCCTCCTGGACTCCTCCTCTCCCACAACATTCACTTTGAAGTCAGGCATCCTGCCCTATTGCAAGTGCCCTGGACCTTCCCATCTGAAGAAAGTGTTCCTTTTTCCGAGAGCTCCTCTGTTGCTCTTGTGGAAATGATTTCTTGCCTAAAAAGCTGCTTTATCATCTGTTTATGGATGTGTTTGTGTCATGCTTCTAAGAAGGTGGTAAGCTCCCTGAAGGTAAAGACTATAAAGTCTTTATATTTCTGCTCGAGGCTATGGTGTCCCCATTGCTCAGTAAAAATCAGTTTATTGTTAGATGGTTAATAAGGAAGCTGAAAATAGATGCCATTAACAAGCCCCAAAAAGGAACATGACAGTTAAACTCTTACCCAAGGACTCAGCCTGTTTTGTGATATGACTTTTGCAGGTGTCACTCAAAGCAGCCTCTACCTATGAAATGATAGAAGCAAAAAGCCTGTTCAGAAAAACCAACATTCCTTTTACAGCATCACAGCTCCCCACATAACTTCCTCCAGAAATCCAGGGCAAGTGTGCACTGTCACTCATCCTTCCAGGAGAGGCTCCCTGCCATGCCACCCCTTTCCTCTAGTAGGTTAAGACCTTCCACTATTTGGCAAAAGTAGTAACTCTCATTTCCCTGTAAGTATTTGAGTTTTATACGCAGGCTGGATCATTTTCATTGACTTTTGGTATGACAGTTACTTTCAGCTCCTCAATATTTATTTGTTCTGCATGACAAATGCTAAAGGACACATTTGTTTCTTGTCCAATGTATTATCTGACCTACCTTGTAACCCAAGGATATGGTGTTTTCAACAACCCCAGCCTCTTTTTGCACTGGACTTGCTCATTCTGGCCTAGAAACTTTTTCTTGTATCTCTCTGGAATCTCTTCAACCCGTAACATTTTACCTCTTCCAAAACCAAATTTTTAAAGTTTCATTTAAGTAAAAACTATAGTAAAATACTGGTATGCATGAGTTAAATAATCCTTCTGGAGCAAAAATTGTTTAATCAGAAGAAGGTGAAGGAGGGAGTGGAAACCACACAAACCTCAATCCAGGACCTATCTGGAAATAAACTAAATAGTGGAGAAACTGCCCAGTACAAACAACTGAACAAGAGTAAGAGAGAATCCTTAAAACCTTGCAAACATGGAAGTATCAGCTTCAAAACAACCTTCCCTCACCAGCACAACAAAATAAAAGAGGTGGTGGATGGAGTGACCCTCAGTTAACCAGCTGGAGGGAAGGACCCACCAAATAAAGACCCAACAACAATCAAAACCCAAAGACAAACACAGAGCCAAATTAAATGACAGCTCAAGGCCAGTGAGCTCAGGAGATCAAGGAGACTGAACCACTAAATCTCACAGGTGTTCTAGTACAGAAGTTCACTCCATAAACCCAGGGATTCAGCACAGATCAATTTAAGAAGCTGAGGCTAACAAGAAGAATCTCACAAACAATGGAAAGACAAAGAAACAATCCCCAAATAAAAGGAAAGGAAGAAGCCTCAGAAAGAATGCTAAATGAAATAGAGGCAACTCAACTATCAGATATTGAGTTCAAAGCAATGGTTATCAGGAAGCTCAATGAAGTCACAATGAATTACCAGAAACTATAGGGGAACTACAAGGAACTCACTGCAAACTAAATCAACATAAAAAAGTAAATAGAAACTATCCACAAGGGCCAAGAGGAAATGAAGAATACAATTTCTGAACTGCAGAACACAGTGGAAGGAATCAAAAGCAGGATCTATGAAGCAGAAGATCGGATCAGCAAGCTGGAGGACAAGGTAGAAAAAAAACACCCAGAATGAGCAAGAAAAGGAAAAGAGGCTCAGAAAGAATGAAGAGGGATTAAGAGAAATGCAAGACAATATGAAACATAATAATATCCGAATAATAGGAATACAAGAAGGAGAAGAAGAAGAGCAAGGGATAGAAAACCTGTTTGAAAAAGTAATGATGGAAAACTTCCCTAATTTGATGAGAGAAAAAGTCACACAAATCCAGGAAACACAGAGATTTCCAATCAAGAGGAACCTAAACAGGCCCACTTCAAGACATATCATAATTAAAATGGCAAAATTTCAAGACAAAGGGAGAATCTTTAAAGCAGCAAGGGAGAAAAATGAAGTAATATACAAGGGAACCACAATAAGGTTAGCTACTGACTTCTCAATGGAAACACTCCAAGCCAGAGGAGAATGGCAAGGAACATTCCAAGTAATGAGAACCAGAGGCCTGCAACCAAGGCTGCTTTACCCAGCAAGGCTCCCAATTAAGATAGAAGGCCAAATAAGGAGCTTCCCAGACAAAAGAAGTCTAAAAGAATACACCTCCACCAAACCAGCTCTGCAAGACATGATAAAGGGACTGCTTTATGGAAAGGAAGGAAAAGACAGAGAGAGAGGAACACAGGTATGAAAATGGCAGTCAATAAGTACTTATCAATAATAACCTTAAACATAATGGATTACATGCTCCAATCAAAAGACATAGAATAGCTGAATGGATAAGAAAGCATGACCCTCACATATGCTGCCTACAAAGACCCACTTCAGGACAAAAGACCTATACAGACTGAAAGTGAATGGCTGGAAAAAAATATTCCAAGCAAATGGACAGGAAAAAAACCCTGGAGTAGCAATACTCATATCAGACAAAATAGACTTTAAAAATAAGGCACATAAAGAGAGACCCAGGAGGTCAATTCATAATACTCAAGGGAAGACTCCACCAAGAAGACATAAACATCATAAATATATATGCACCCAACATAGGAGCACCCAAATACATAAAGAATTTCTTAGAGGACTTCAAGAAAGATATTGATAGCACAACACAATTACAGCATGGGATTTTAACACCCCACTGTCAAAAATAGAGAGATCTTCTAAATAAAATATCAACAAAGATATCGTGGCATTGAACAATGCCCTAGATAAAATGAACTTAACTGATATATATAGAGCCCTTCATCCCAAAGAAGCTAAATACACATTCTTTTCAAATACACATGAAACATTTTCAAAGATAGACCATATGGTAAGACACAAAACAAGCCTCAACATATTCAAGAAAATTGAAACCATACCAAGCATTTTCTCTGACCACAAGGGACTGAAACTAGAAACCAACCCCAAGAAAAAAAACCCCAAACACTCAAAATCATGGAGATTGAGTAGCATGCTATTAAACAATGAATGGGTCAAGAATGAGTTTAGGGAAGAAATCAAAAAGTTTCTGGAAACAAATGAAAATGAACTCAAAACAACCCCAAACTTATGGGACACAGTGAAAGCACTCCTAAGAGGGAAGTTCATAGCGATACAGGCCTACCTAAAGAAGATAGAAACATTTCAAATAAACAACCGAACCCTATGCCTACAAGAACTCAAGGAACAACAACAAAGACAGTCCAGACCAAGAAGAAGGAAGGAAATTACCAATATCAGAGCAGAATGAAATGACATAGAGATGAAAAGCAGAATTCTAAGAATCAATGTATCCAGGAGCTGGTTCTTTGAAAAGATAAACAAAATGGACAAGCCTTTAGGCAGACTTATCAAGAAAAAAAGAGAGAACCCAATTAAACACAATCAGAAATGAAAGAGGGGAGATCATAACTGACACCACAGAAAGACAAAGGATTGTGAGCAATTACTATGAAGAATTGTATGCCAAGAAATTTGAAAACCTAGGTCAAATGGACAAATTTCTAGAAAAATATAATCTCCCAAAACTAAATGAAGAAGAAGCAGAAAGCCAGAAGAGACCAATAACAGCTGATGAGATTGAAACAATAATCAAATAACTCCCAACACACAAAACCAGGACCAGATGTTTTCACAGGAGAATTCTACAAAATATTTAAGGAAGAACTAACCCCTATCCTTCACAGACTGTTCAAAACAATCCAAAATGATGGAAGACTCCCAAACTCTTTTTATGAAGCTAACATCATCCTAATCCCAAAAATGTATAAATATACAACAAAGAAAGAAAACTTCAGGCCAATATTGCTGATGAACATAGATGCTAAAATCCTCAACAATATATTGGCAAACCGCATCCTACAATACATTAAAAAGATCATACACCATGACCAAGTGGGAGTCATCCCAGGGATGCAAGGATGGTTTAATATTCTCAAATCAGTAAATGTAATACACTATATAAACAAAAGTAAAGACAAAGATCACATGATCACATCAATAGATGTGGAAAAAGCATTTGATAAAATACAGCACCCATTTATGATAAAAACACTCAGCAAAGTGGGAATTGAGGGAGCAATCCTTAACATAATAAAGGCCATATATGAAAGACCTACAGCCAACATCATACTCAATGGGCAAAAACTAAAAGCTTTTCCACTAAGATCAGGAACATGACAAGGTTGTCCACTTTCACCACTTCTATTCAACATAGTATTGGAAGTCCTAGCCACAGCAATCAGGCAAGAAAAGGAAATAAAAGGCATGCAAATCGGAAAAGAGGAAACAAAACTGTCATTGTTTGCAGATGACATGATAGTGTACATACAAAATCCTATCAACACCACCAAAAACTGCTTGACCTAATAAATCAATTTGGCAAAACAGTGGGATACAAAGTCATTATCCAGAAATCAAAGGCATCTTTGTATACCAACAATGAAACAGCAGAAGCAGAAATCAAGAAAAAAATCCCATTCAATATAGCAAAAATAAAAATAAAATACCTAGGAATAAACCTAACCAAAGAGGTAAAAGACCTGTATTCACAAAACTACACAACATTGAAGAATAAAATCAAGGAAGATACAAACAGATGGAAGCATCTACCATGTTCATGAATCAGAAGAATTACCATCATCAAAATGTCCATACTACGCAAAGCAATTTACAGATTCAATGCAATGCCTATTAAAGTACCAATGGCTTATTTCACAGACATGGAACAAATACTTCAATAATTTATATGGAATGATAAACAACCCAGAATAGCTGCAGCAATTTTGAGAAAGAAGAGCAAAGTAGGAGGAATCACAATACCTGATACCAAACTGTATTACAAGGCCACTGTAATCAAAACAGCCTGGTACTGGCATAAAAACAGTCACATGGACCAATGGAACAGAATAGAGAGCCAAGAAATAAACCAAAGTCTCTACAGTCAATTAATATTCAACAAAGGGGGCAGCAACATAGAATGGAATAAAGATAGCCTCTTCAACAAATGGTGTTGGGAGAACTGGACAGCTACATGCAAAAAAATGAAACTCGAGCACCAACTTACACCATACACAAATATAAATTCAAGGTGGATAAAAGATTTAAATATAAGTTGTGACACCATTAAAATCCTAGAGGAGAACATAGGCAGGAAAATCTTAGATATTTCAAGCAGCAACATTTTTACTGTTATGTCCCCTAGAGCAAGGGACATAAAGGAAAGAATAAACAAATGGAATCTCATCAAAATAAAAAGCTTCTGCACAGCTAAAGAGAACAGCTTTAAAATGAAAGGAGAGCCATCTGTATGGGGAAACATATTTGACAATGATACCTCAGACAAGAATTTGATCTCCAAAATATATAAAGAACTTATATGATTCCACTCTAAGAAGACAAGCAACCCGATTAAAAAATGGGCAAAGGACTTGAACAGATGCTTCTCCAAGGAGGACATATAGAGGGTCCAGAGACATATGAAAAGATGCTCAATATCGCTAGCTATCAGAGAGATGCAAATTAAAACCACAATGAAATACCACTTCAAATTGTCAGAATGGCCATTATAAACAAAGCAACAAATAACAAGTGTTGGAGAGGGTGTGGACAAAAGGGGACCCTAGTGCAATGTTGGTGGGAGTGCAGACTGGTACAACCACTATGGAAAACAGTATAGAATTTCCTCAGAAAACTAAAAATGTATCTGCCTTTTGACCCAGCAATTCCACTGCTGGGACTATATCCTAAGAACCCTGAAACACCAAACCAAAAGAACCTATGCACCCAAATGTTCACAGCAGCACAATTTACAATAGCCAAGTGTTTGAAACAACCTAGATGCCCATCAGTAAATGAATGGATCAAAAAACTATGGTATATGTACACAATGGAATACTATGCAGCAGAAAGAAGGAAGGAGCTCCTACCCTATGTAACAGCATGGATGGGACTGGAAAGCATTATGCTAAGTGAAATAAGCCAGGTGGTGAAAGACAAATATCATATGATCTCACCTTTATCAGGAACCTAAACAACAAAACAAACAAAGAAAATATAACCAAAGACACTGAAATAGAAAATAGGCTGACGGTGACCAGAGAGGAGAGGGGAGGGAATTTCAGGGGAAAAGGGGAAGGGTTTACAGGAGCAGGTATGAAGGACACATGGACAAAAAGTAGGGCGAGGGATAGTAATGGGAGGGAGTTGGGGAGGTTTGGGGGGGCGGGCTGGGATGGGAGTAAAAGACAGAAAACTGTACTTGAACAACAGTTAAAAAAATTATTTAATCAAACTTAAGACTAGTTTATTTGATGACAAGCTATGTTATTCATTTCACTGTATTTCTAGAAGCTCTCCAAATAAACTTGAATATAAATCTTATTTCTCAACTTTCAGAGGTCTTCTTGGTTCTCACATGTTTAGTTCTTCAGTTTTACCATATTCATCTACTTATCTGGAACCAGATCTGTGTGTGAGTGTGTGTATGTGCATGGCACACATGTACACAATTTAATTTGTAGATTGTGAACTCCTGTAGGAGGATAAGAATATGTCCTTTATCATTATCACCTTTGTTATTTTTGTTTTATCATGGATCCTAGTCTCACTGAATATCTATGTAGATCACAGAAGTCCTTCAATAAATATTTTCAAAGTACTGGTAATTTTTTAAATTCCTTCTTGCAAAGATTTTATTTATTTACCTTTAGAAAGAGGGGAAGGGAAGGAGAAAGAGAGAGGGTGAAACATGGATGTGAGAGAGATACCCCAATTAATTGCCTCTTGCATGCCTCCAATCAGGGAATCTGGCCAGCAACCCAGGCATGTGCTCTGAATGGGAATTGAACCAGTGACCATTCAGTTCACAGGCCAGCACTTAGTCCACTGAGCCACACCAGCCAGAGCTAATTTCTTCTTTTATTTAAGTGAAATTCTCAAAACACCAATAAAAACTTTACCTGGAGAAGAAAGATAGAATAGAACATGTCCACAAAAGCACTCTAGTTCTGACTAGTTCAACTGCATAGTATGCACATTTAGTAAGAAAGCCTTATTTTTTAGAAAAAGAATTAATGAAGAAAATGAGTAGTTTTAAATGTTAATTTTGTTCAATGTTTTGAGTTCTGGCCAAGATGGAGGCATACGTAGAAACCCTTTGCTTCCTCGCACAACTAAAAAGAGGATAACAACCAATCTAAAATCAATAAACAACCAAAAGTGCCAGAAAACCAAACTGCATGGAACTCTCACAACCAAGAAATTAAAGAGAAAGTCAACCAGAACAATGAGACCAGTAGGCCAGGTTGCAGACGGTGCAGGCAGGGCTGGCTGAAGGCAAAACCGAGAGTCATAGTTGACTGTGGACTACCACGGCTGCTGCAGTGGGAGAAACCCCCAGTTTCACACAAGAGTTCATTGGAAAGTGGGCTAGAGATGAGCAGGCAAGCTGCATTTTTGCCTTTCTGGCCCCTACCCCACAAGCAGCACCAGTGCAGCAAAGAGGGTTGCCCTTCCCCAGGTGAATACCTAAGGCCCCACCCCTTTACAACTTAACAGGTGTGCTGAGACAAAGAAATAGGGCACAAATGAAAGAACAGCAAAACTTCAGAAAGAAAACTAAGTGATGAGGAGATAGCCAGCCTATCTGATGGAGAATTTAAAGCCCTGGTAATCAAAATGCTCACAGATCTGATTGAGCTTGGTCAAAAAATGAAAAAAACAAATGAAAGATACTCGAAACAAAATAAAGCAAAATACTCAGGAAACCAACAGTGACAGGAAGGAAACAAGGACTCAAAGCAACGATTTGGAACAAAAGGGAAAAATAAATATCGAACCAGAACCGAATAAAGAAACAAGAATTTCAAAAAGTGAAGAGGCTTACAAACCTCTGGGACAGCCTGAAATATTCCAACATCTGAATTATAAGGGTGCCAGAAGGAGAAGAACAACAGCAAGAAATTGAAAACTTATTTGAACAAATAATGAAGGAAAACTTCCCCAATCTGGCGAAGGAAATAGATTTCCAGGAAGTCGAGGAAGCCCAGAGAGTCCCAAAGTAGTTGAACCCAAAGAGGAATGCATCAAGGCTTATCATCATTAAGTTGCCCAAGATTAAAGATAAAGAGAGAATTCAAAAAGAAGCAAGAGGAAAGGAGAGAGTTACCTACAAAGGAGTGTCCATTAGGCTATCAGCTGATTTCTCAAAAGAAACCTTGCAGGTAAGAAGGGGCTGAAAAGAAGTATTCCAAGTCATGAAAGGCAAGGACCTACATCCAAGATTGCTCTATCCAGGAAAGCTTTCATTTAGAATGGAAGGGCAGATAAAGTGCTTCTCAGATAAAGTCAAGTTCAAGGAGTTCATCATCACCCAGCCATTATTATATGAAACATTAAAGGGACTTATCTAAGAAATTGAAGATCAAAAACTATGAACAGTAAAATGACAACAAACTCACAACTATCAACAATTGAATCTGAAAAAACGAGAGAAAAAAAACACCCTTAAGCAAACAACTAGAACAGGAACAGAATCAAAGCAATGGACATCACATGGAGGGATTTCAGTGGGGAGGGGGAAGGGAAGAATGGCGGGGCGGGGAAGGTACAGGGAAGGAGAAGCATAATTAGTAGGCATAAAATAGATGAGGA
>PVKM010022525.1:0-21747 GCA_004027735.1 Carollia perspicillata
ATATATAACTCAGCCAATGAGATATAGTGAAACAGTTAGCCAGACATAAAGAGGGAGGTCATTGTCTTTGATCCAACATTTGCAAAATAGGATGGGTGGACTAGTGGGGCCCTTGGACCGAAGGCTGTGGATCTGAGAGTTGGATCCAGGTATCTCTGCCATTGGGTACAGTGAGAAGAGCAAAGACTGGACTAAGGGAAGAAGACCTGATGGAAGTAGTTGGAGGCAGCAGATGGTGCAGGCCTACATTTTGGAGGAATAGACTTTGAGAAATAGTGCTTTAGAGAAAGCTCGGAAGAGAAGATTAGAAAGATTTAAAGAAGTACCAAGGTTTAACTGATGACCTTGCTGGTGGGCTGGGAGAAGAAGAGAGGAACTCTCGAGTCCTTCCCAGGTAAATTGGTGATGTTTATGGATTGACACTGGGGGGAAGCCCACGTCCAACCAGGGAAGGTAAAAGAGGTACAGAGATTTAAAGACATGGATGAATATTTATTCCCGACACATTAAATTAGTACATTTAAGCAATATAATTGTAACTCAGGGCTGTGTACAAGGTTGGTGGCGGATTTGGAATCTGAGTTCAGGCCCTCAAAGGACCAATGCTGAGCTTATCTGCCAGAGCCTTGCAGCTTGAAGCTCGATGGCGAACATATCTGTCCACAGCAGTCAGTAGTGCAGATCGATGGTGTCTGCTGTGGAATTTGTGTGGTCAACTGGTTTTTCTCTTTTTCTGTTGAGGATTTTTTTCCAGCTGTGTTTTGCCCTCTGATATGATGGATGTGTAATGATGCTAACCAAAGGCTACAGAGTAACATACGTGAATATTATTCTATATTAGTAGTAAATTGAAATAGTATGCCCTTCGATCTTAATTTACGTTGCAAAAATAAGTACTCATTAGTTGATTGTTGTGTTTTTCTTTCCTGAGGGTACTGGAAGCCTCAGATGGTATTCTGGTAACTCCTAATTTATGACCCCGTTGATTTCAAGCAGTAGCCTTTTGACAGGTCATTGTAAATTAAAATCTTTGTCCTATTGGCTTACTGTCACACAGTGAGATTTCATTCCTGGAAATAGATGTCGCCTTATAAAAATACTAAAATTAGTTGTGAAAATGAAAAAAGAGAACATGCAATGAAAATTTATGCAAATATTAGGTATACTAACCAAAACAATAGTAATGTTAATGTTCCTTTCAGGGGACTTTTCTGCATGAATTAGACTGACTGTGGGTTTTTCACATACCACTTGTGTGAGTAAGACCGTGTGCCTCTGAAAGTATTTGGATGGGAGTGGCTGTTTCCATGGCTCTTGCTTCTCCAGTGAATTTTTGCTGCTGCGTCTACACTGACCTGGCTTTTGGCATTTACTTCACTTGTGGTAGAAGTCAGGCTGGGCATTAGCCAGTTTTAAAGACAAGTTTAGTTTTATTTGCTGTTTATAAGATAAGCTGGCAATGCTGCGTTTGAGCCTTGCTATCTCAGGGTGGCTAGGAACAGATCTATTTAGTATTGGCCCTTTTTGAAAAGAATGGATTGTTACTCTTATTATTCTTAAATCAGTATTTTCTAGCTGAAAGATGCTTTGGATTTTTTGTGGTTATATTTTGCTTTTTGAATTTGTAAAAGGTCGAATTGTTACTGTTACAGCACAGACCTGGGGGCAGTGAACGATATAAAAGACCCCCCCTTTTTCTCCAGGGGTTCCTCCCCTGTACTAGGTTTGCTTTGCCCACCACCAGAGGAAAGATGTCTCTCAATGTCAGAGATTGGTGAAAAGGAAAGGAAATATTATTTATTTAAAAGTTTTATAGACTAAAGTCCTTTAGAATACCCACAGACACACATACACAGTCCTTCCTTCTCCCCTCTGCCCCGTCTGGGGTGCCGCATCTCAGGAAAGAAGTAGAACTCCATGATTCAGGCTCCCGGCACCATCCATGTGGCAAAACGGAGCATTTCCAAAGCCACATGCTCCCGACTCTCGCCCAAGCCGTGGGGTCGCTACTCTGCCAAAGCTGTATGGTTCTCCCCTCCTGCCACAGCCGTGTAGTCCCAACTTCTTGTATGGCTGCTATGCCTGGGTTTAAATCCCAGCACCCGTCTTCCTCTGCAGCCCCATTGCCAACTCCTCCTACAATCAGTTACACCTGCGAGCATTCCCGTATTCTTCCAGCTTTACTGGGCTGCCATCGTGAGTCTGGGCAGGTGTGGCCCCGTGGCATGGAGCCAATCATCTCCAAGCTCTCATGCAGGTGCTGTAACCAGAGGGCGTTCCCTCCCAGTTACATCTTGGGTGGAAGTCACTTCCATCCCCCTGGCTCAAAGCATGGCCACAGCTATTAAACATATCCATGAAACCAGTTAAAGGTTATAGATATGTTAAATGACCGTGCCAGAGGTTAGCTGCAAAGCTGTTGCTATGCAAAACAGCTCTCGATGGCCCTGCTCCATGTGTCCCTTCCCCCAGCTCAGACTGGTGGGGGTGAGGACATCCTATATATATTTTTCTAATATTTCCTGGATACCTTGAGTTCTGGACCCCATTACAAATCCCTGTGTGGGGCCCCCCTCTTGTCTGCACCCTTTTACATTACCAACTCCCTACTTGAATTCTCTAAAATTAAGGTGCTGGATTAGATGATCTTCATATCTAGAAGTCTCCTGCAGGTATAAAATTTTGAGCCTATGTTACATAATTCTTAATTCACTACATGAACAGTCAGATGCCTTACCTTTGTGAGTGTTGTTTTCAAGTGTGAATTTAGTGTTTGCTAAATGTTTTAGAACTGAAACAAAGTCTCAGAAAGCTAGTTCTGGAAGTTAAATTTGAGCCTATGTTAAAATTGAGAGAATATGTATTCACAGCATTTGACCTTGGAATTCTAGGTAGGAGTGGTTGAGGGGAAGGGAAAAGGGGATGGGGAACTCACTGTGACAGCTCATGAATTAAATTAACCACCCACTCTACCAATAATAATTATGATACATCTTTTTTTTAATGCTGTTCTTCATTTACCAAGACGGGGATGGGAATTCCAGTCTACCTGGGGCCTATGCTTTGTTTGTCAGGAAGGGTAATAGGGTTTTGATTCGTCCGCACTCTACTGCCTGATTTCGTGAGTGACGGGTGTCACAAAGCTGTGAAACAGATGGTCTGGAGTGTGGTGCCTGTCTGTAGGAGAGCACTGTGCGATGAAATATGTGCCCATATGATTAAAAGTCAGGAAAGAATGGACTTTTATGATAAAATAAAACACACATGTACACGTAGATTGCCTTTGACTGTATCTGTAGACCCTGGCATCATTTAGGAAAATTTCAGTGCTTTAATTTTCAAGAACAGTGACATTATCAAACTACAAAGCTGAAAGAAATTCTCTGGGACACAGTTTGCTATGGTTCCACTGGAAATGTGCACATTTACAAGGCAGTTAACAGAGATAAATTTATTATGGTTCATATCTTAACTACAGGCTGTTCCCCCTCTGAAACGTCCTAAATGCAAGTTGAAGTTAAAATATTCTGAACTATTTGAATAAATGCCACTGAAGCGTGTAAAGCATCAAAATGCTTCTTAAGTCATCACTGAAGGTAGGTAGGCAGAGACATCATAATAGAATTGAAGTGGGAGTCGTTCTCTCCCCTTCCCCCGGCTGTATTGAAGACAGTTTCAGTGTAGTTACTGTTGTGCGCTTAAACTTGAAAGTCAGCGTGGTCAGGTCCTCCAGCCTGTTGACTCCGTTAGCTGAAGAGTTGCAAAATAGGGCAGGGCAGTGAGGTGCAGTGAGACTAGGGTGCTTGTAGCCCCCAGGGCAAGTCACCGGAGTGAATTTTAGTTTAATACCTTTGTCTCTATTCTGTAACCACGTAGGATTTCTTAATAATGTAAGGAATTTTCCTAACCACTTGAACACTTCACAGAGATAGAATAACAGGGAACAGCCTTGATTTCTGAGTTAAGAAAATAGCCTTTGAAGGTTCTTGAGTATAGACATGCTACATATTACCAGTGAATCAACAATCAAGTGCCTACCGATCCTAGCCCCTGAGAGCACCAGGAAATTCATTTGTGCTCCAGCTCACAAACTTCTCTTGGAAGGACCTTTTTGTCACCAAGTAATCTGCATGAGTGTGAGCTCCATAAGGGAAAGGGAGTTCTGTGACTTTGCAATTTTTATGTTCCCACTGCCTTTGGCACCAATTATGTGTTCATTAATGAACTGTGAATGAATGCAACTTTATGGACATCTACCCATAATTTAGTTATATGAGCATAAATCCTGATTTCCAGAGCTTTTAGACATTAATTAGAGTAAGGAAGGTTATGGATTACAAGTCTATGGCAGTAAGTGGTTTGCTTTTGTACAGAGCTATGTGAATCTCATATAAACTGTTGTAAGAGAAAAATTGGAGAAATAAAAAAATTTCTTTTTCTTTCTGAAATAAAAAACCATTTTAAAAAATCTACCTGAAGAACCAGGCCATTATATAGGTGGCCCTGATGATGGGTACTGGCCTTCTCTGTAAATTGGTATAGCATTTTGGATGGGTTGCCAGCCATCTCACTTCTTAGATTAATTCAGAATGACTTTGACAGTTTGTTTTCTTTCATAGGCTTGGAATATTGCATTCTTATTTGTTGAGTGTTTGCTGTGGGCATGGTAATATTTTTTAGACATCACTCCATGTACTCACAGAGGGATTTGTTCTTCCCTTGCCATTATCCTAGCAAATTTATGGCATTGCTCGTGGGAGGGGAGCAGATCTTTGACTTACTATTTATTTAAATAACATGCTTAATTCCTTTTGCCAGTGGAGGGAGGTGCTTTGTGAATATCAAGCATCTTCTTGCTGTACCTGGTAGAATTCTGGGGGTGGACAAAAGTGGTGTTTCAACTTCTTGTTTAGATTTTGTATGTATTTAAAATACTGTGAAATATATTGCTGAGGTTTTTTTATATCATTGTAATTATTTTATGTGTAACTTTTATTTCTTTTTTCTCTTTTGTTTCTATTTTCAATGTTTCTCATTGTCCCCCTGTGAGAAGGTTATTGGAACCCTTGAATCCGCTGTCTTTGTCTCTCGTAGCTTATTATATATACACATCATATGCTGGAGTTGATACGATCAAATAATTTTTTCTTTTAGGTAAAAAAAACTAAATTTGCATTTCTGTTTCAGCAGTAGAAATTTAAATTGGGTTTTGTTTCCGTGTAACTTAGTTCTCATTTTCATAAGGTCCAGACTCCCTATTTAAGTTGGTATGTGTAATTTTGTTACAAACTTGCCATTTTAATGCTTCCACTTTCACCAGTAAATCTCCTCACAGAATTCCCCCTTTTGACATATACTCAGTAATCAGATTCCTTGTTCTCACTTCTAGGGTTTTCTCTCTATATTCTTTTTCAGTAGTTCCCTTTCTACTAATATTTCCTGCTGTTTTCCATGTTATTTTATTTTGCTTATGTAAACATATTTGTTTCTCACTGGGAAAAACTTCCCTTCTAAAGTGGGTTTTTAAAAAATAATTTTGCACATGGCGTTTCACAAGGGATTTCAAGTGATTTACAGTGAGAAAACACAATAAATGCAAACAAAAATAAGTAATCGGGGATAAAGCAGAGAGGACCCCGAATGCTGTAAATCGGCAGCTCTGTCGCTCTGTCTGTGCTTCGCGTGTGAGCTGGAAGGTCCTGTGAGTCGTAGTGGAAAGGAGGCACGCTCAGTCACGTGCTTCTAGGGCAAAGGACATGCTGCACTTTTCACCTCCGGAGCCTCAAAGTTTCGTTTTGTTTCTAAGGAAAAAGTTTTTACATGGGACATGATCATGTTGACGATAATAAAAATAGCTAGCATTTACCCGGTGGGGCATCACTGCAAAGGGTATTATTTGTGTTCATTCATTTAGACCTTAGGACAGCCAGTCAGTTTATAGCAGCGGAAACCTAGACACAGAGCGCTTAAACTCGGAGCCCGCAGTTTACGAGTGGCTCATAGCCTGCGCTCCTCACTGTTGTAAGACGCAGTCTTTAGAGTGAGCCCTTCATAATAACCTTGTCTTCTTCCTATATTTCTACCCAATTTGGAGAATAGTTTTCCTATAAATGTTTGTGACTTGAGTTTTGAACTGAGTACCAGTGCATAGCACGATCAAGGTAAATTTCACATTCTCAATTTGAAACAAATAAAACTCCCAACAGTTTTAGTTTTTCTTTGTTAATGCTATTTTACTGACTAGTCTTTGAAAAATGTCTGTGAAATAGCTCGTTATTTAGTAACGGGGATCCAGAAGCAGAGTGTTGAATCCGCAAGAACAGGGTAATCAAGAAAGAGGTTGCCAGGAGGAATTCAAATGTAGTGTGCTGTCTGGGCAACACGTTGACCTTGTACTGGGTGTGCTTTTTACATCCAGACTACAGCGTTGGACGGTTGATGGGCGAATGTGTTCTTCCTGTATCAGACTCCCTAACAGCTGAGTACAGTGGAGTCACAGCAGCACACCCTCCACAATTTAGACATCAAACACTTGTTTGAACACATTGTCCTTTGTTTCATCTCCTCTCCTGTGACCTTTCAAAATCCCTAACATGTGGTATAAATTTGAGAGCTTCTCAACCTTAACTGCTAAGATTTAGCCTGAGTTTTATCATCCAAATATTACCCCTCATGTTTATAAATTACTCTGTTTTTGTCAAAAAGATCTGGCCTTTGAATTCAGAACAGATTCATCGCACAGTTAGGAAAATACTTCAAAGCGAGTGCAGTCAGCAATTCACAATACCCGTTTAGTCTGTTATCTGAGTCTTTGTCATTTTTTGCCCTTTTACCTTTTTTTGTAGATTATCCTTTAAAAAATACGTGTTTCTGGAGTATTGACTATAATGTTGTGGGGTTGTGCTCGACAGGGCTCCTTCAACCCCCGTAGTGGAAGGCTGGCCGGAGGGACCCTGGCCGGAAAGAATGTGTACTGCTTTGCAATCGGCTTGTAATTCTCTCCTTATCTCCTTTTGGGAGCGGCTTCTGGTCCTGTGTGACTGCTTCTTGACCTTTTCTCTCTGCACGTACACACTGAGGTAATGTAGTTTAGAGTCATGCGCAGGACACGTGCCCCCTTGGTCTGGGACCCCTTAAAACAGGTCTCAGACTCAGGGAGGTGTGGTCCTTCTTCACGATCTGCCATCACCAGTGCCCCCAGTCAAATGAATAACACGGGCTGCTCCATCCCGTCCTCCTGGTGGCTTTTCTAAACGAGCAGTCGAGATCCCTGAGTTCGACCTCCTGTGTTACAAATGTTTTGATGAGTAACAATTTTAACAGAATATTATGTAATAGACCAATAGATGGAGAGTTTTGAGCTTTAAGACATAGAGATTGTATACTTGTAAATAATGTACCTTGTGTTTTCATATGTTGAAATATGGAGAGGTAATTTTCACTGCCTGAAATTGGTCACCTTCAGTTCTTTCTTTTCTCTCTGCCAAGGTAAGTAAGGAAGGTAGAGCTGTTCTACTGCCTAAACGTTACTCCTTTCCATAGCCCTTCACAGAGCACGAATGAGCAAGGGCATCGCACCGTGTAGAGTCAAATGACAAGATGTGGTGGTGTATCTCAAAGATGTATTTTAAAGAATATTGGTTGTTTAAGGAACACTGTGAGAAAAAATGATCCTGTGGTTAAATATGTTTAGGAACTATTTTACCATAGCAATTCTTACAGAATCACAAGACAACCTACTCAAAGCTCCAAGGAGACCTCACTGTTGCATTTTTTTAAAAAAATATTATTTTCCTGCCTTATTCTTTTAAATTTAGCATTCCATAATATTATTTGACATTGTTCAACTTGTGGACACACTTTGGGAAAATTTTTGTACAGTTTTTATTATTTTTTCTTTTTTTAATTATATTTTATTAATTATGCTATTTTATTGATTATGCTGATTATGATTTATTGTTTCTTCCTTTGCCCCTCTCCATCTAGCACCCCCCACTCTCTTTGGCAATCCCCCCACCATTGTTCATGTCCATGGGTCATGCATGTAAGTTCTTTGACTACTCCATTTCCTATACTGTATACTTTACTTCCCCATGGCTATTCTGTAGCTACCTATTGGTACTTCTTAATTCCCTCACTTCATCACCCATTCCCCCACAACACCTCCCTTCTGGCAACTGTCAAAATGCTCCCCATACCCATGATTCTGTCTCTGTTGTTCTTGTGTGCTTAGTTTGTTTTTTAGATTCAGTTGCTGATAGATATGTATTTACTGCCATTTTATTGTTCATAGTTTTGATCTTCTTTTTCTTATATAAGTTCCTTTAATATTTCATATAATAATGGTTTGATGATGATGATCTCCTTTAGTTTTTTCTTGTGTGGGAAGCTCTTTATATGTCCTTCATTTCTAAATGATAGCTTTGCTGGATAGGGCAATCTTGGCTGTAGGTCCTTGCTTTTCATAACTTTGAATATTTCTTGCCAATTCCTTCAGGACCACAAAGTTTCTTTTGGGAAATCAGCTGACGGTAACTCTCTGCTTTTCTCTTGTTGCTTTTAAGATTCTCTCTTTATCTTTAACCTTTGGCGTTTTAATTGTGATACGTCTTGGAGTGGACCTCTTTGCATCCACCTTGTTTGGGACTCGGTACTTCCTGGACTTGGATGTCTATTTCCTTCACCAAACTAGGAAAAGTGTTTTTTCATTAATTTTTTCAAATAGAGTTCCAATATCTTACTCTTTCTCTTCTTCTGCCCCGCCATGATGAGCATGTTAGAATGCTTGAAGTTGTCCCGGAGGGTGGTTACACTATCTGCATTTATTTTTGGATTCCTTTTTCTTCTTGTTGTTCTGATTGGTTGTTTTTTACTTCCTTACGTTCCAAATCATTGATTTGATTCTCGGCTTCATCCACTCTACTGTTGTCTCTCTGTAAATTGTTCTTTATTTCAATTAGTGTACCCTTTGTTTCTGACTAGATTTTTTTTGTGCTGTAGATGTCTTCACTAAGTTCTTTGAACATGCTTATAACCAGTGTTTTAAACTCTGCATGGGATAGATTGCTTATCTCCATTTCATTTAGTTCTTTCTCGGGAGTTTTGATCTGTTCTTTCATTTGGGC
This sequence comes from Carollia perspicillata, assembly GCA_004027735.1. NCBI lineage: Eukaryota > Metazoa > Chordata > Mammalia > Chiroptera > Phyllostomidae > Carollia > Carollia perspicillata. The sequence continues at coordinate 9,126 of PVKM010022525.1, forward strand.
CATGTTTCTTTGTCTCTTCATTTTGGCAGCCTCCCTGTGTTTGTTTCTCAGTATTAGGTAGAGCTGCTAGGACTCCCTGGCTTGGTAGCGTGGCCTAATGTGGTAGGTGTCCAGTAGGGTCCAGTGGCACATCTTCCCCTATCCCCAAGCTGGGCACTTGAGGTATACCTCTTGCGTGGGCTGCGTATACCCTCCTCTTGTGGTCGAGCCTTGATTGCTGTTGGCTAGTCAATGGGAGAGATTTACCTAGGCCAGTTAGCTGCAAGGACTGGCTGTGACCACTGACCACCAATATCTGCCCTCCATAAAGGATTAGCCATATAGGGGACAGGGTAGTGGTACTCTGATGTGGGCTGTAACTAGCTGTGCTGGTCCTGGGATTTCCCGTGTGGTGCAGGCCAAGGTCAGCCTCCACCTGAGTTCAGATTGGGGCGACCCTGCCTGAGGTATAAAGCAATCTGAGATGGCTGCTACTTTTGCTGGGCTTAGAGATTCTCAGGTGAAGCCAAGCTGTGAATCTAGGCTGGCTGCTGCTAATGCTGGGCTTTGGACCACTGAGCAAAAAGTATGGGGGCTGAGGGTTTACTGAGGCAGGCTGTTGCTTGTTTGATAAAATTGAGGAAGTTGTGAAGCATGAGCCAAGACCAGCCATTCAAGCTGTTAACAGCTTGGGTGGGTATAAGTTGGATGGGACAGAGTCTCAGGGGATCTCCAGGGTGGGGCAAACAGTGCTAGCCAGATTGATGGGGTCTCAGGTGGCACCTGCCTGCCGGCTCTGTGGGAGGAGGGTTCAGCAAAGGGACAGTGGCCTGTGCCTGCCATTCAGTGTGGGAGAAAGCTGTTATCCAGCTCCTGCCTTAATGCCAGACACTTCAGTTCTTCCCCATATGCCACTGGTGCCTTTCAAGCTGCTACCCCAGTGCTGGAGCTCAGAGGGAGTGAGTCTGAATAAATCTGTGTTTGTTTTTATTAAGGGGAACTGCTTGGGACTCTAGAAGTTTTTTCCACTGACTCAGCCCATGCTGGTTTTCACAGCCAGAAGTTATGGGGACTTATTTCCCTGGCACTGGAACCCTGAGATTGGAGCCCTGGTGTGGATCTGGGACTCTTTGCACCTGAGATACTCCTGCTGAAATTTTATCCAGCACACATGGATGTGGGACAGTCCATTTCGTGTCCCCATCCCTCCTACCAGTCTGGATGGATGTGGTTTCTTTAATTTTGTAGTTGTTTTCCCTTCAACTCAGTTTCCAATGGTTCTGAATGATGGTTGTTGTATATTTTAGTCATGATTTTGATGTGGTTGCGTGAGGAGGTGAGCGGTGTCTACTGTGCTGCCATCTTGACTGGGAGAGATGTACAGTTTTTAAAACCAATATTTTTCTTTTAAAATGCATTACAAATGTTCTGTTGCTCTTCCTGCCTTCCTATTTATGCCCCCATGGATTATCCCAGAAATCTGAAATTTTGTAATAATGAACGTTGTGTTATGATAAAATGGTTATGTTTAGTGAAAGTACTGCTATGATAAGTAGTTTCAACTCTCAGCAATGATTCTTGATGAATAAGAAGTCCATTTTTGATATTTAATTTTAGAAACCAGAGATTCTGTGTTTAACATTTTCTTTTAATCTCCTGAATCAGACTGGATTATATATAGCATGCTATATTTTTAGCATCTTAAAAACCATATTGCAATGAAATTAAGAAAATTTCAAAAAACCCTGTTTTCTTGCTGTTTAATTGGTAAGAGTGTAGTCAGTATTTTGGGCTGTGTTTACATTTGGAAAAGGAGATTTGAGCAGTATTCTCACACCATGGAGATAGTCTGTTTGCATAATTAAGCCTAAGCGAAAGTAGTTTTCTTTAATCACTAGGCTTACGTGTTGCTGTGTATGGGCCAGCGGAGGCATTGGACTTGGAGTGAGGGTGCTTTTAGACTTTCCTGGCTGTATTCTTCCATTGGTAATCATTAGCTATGAAAGATCCTTTCATAAAGGGCCTCAGCTTCCATTTCTGTAAGAGTCCTATTAGATGATCTTTTTAGTATGTCTTCTAGGTCCTAAAATCAGTTTTCCTTAGTTCTGTATCTTAACAAAAATTTTAGTCCTTTTTTTAGGGGGGTGCACCTGGAAAAAGCTTTTAACACCAAATCAGGCTTAGGCTAGTAACATTATTTGTTCTTTGATAATACTGGGTGTCCATAAAAAAGAGCTTCAATGTGTTCATCCTCCTATCTTCTCTCATTTCATGCACTGTCTTTTTTAATCTGTGGACTTGAGTAGAACTATTCTTTTTTTTGAGGAAGACCCATTTATGTTGACTTATAAACAATAAAACCTGAGCAAACATATATATTTTTGTAAATATTTTATTTTATTTATTTTTAGAAAGAGGGGAAGAGAGGGAGAAAAAAAGGGAGTGAAACATCAATGTGTGGTTGCCTCTAGCATGCCTCCCACTGGGGACCTGGCCTGCAGCCCAGGCAAGAGCCCTGACTGGGAATTGAACTGACAACCCTTTGGTTCTCAGACCAGTACTCAATCCACTGAGCCACACCAGCCAGGGCCTGAGCAAACATAAAAATAATCTTTTGAAAGTTACTTGCCCTGAAATAGTATTAAAATTGTTTAGATGAATATATTAATAAAACTTTCTATTAAGTACAGGGTGAGTGAAAAAATATATAGCAAGAAGGGGGAAAGTAGCTTTACAGCTGTTCATGGAAAATAATACAGTAGTAAATAGTAATACAAGAATAAACTTAAGACTTGAAAAATGAGGAGGGTTTAAGAAGCCTCTGGGACAACAAGAAGCATAACAACATCTGCATCATTGGGAATACCAGAAGGAGAAGGCAGTGAGCAAGGGATCAAGAACTTCTTTGAAGATATAATGACTGAAAACTTCCCTAACCTGGTGAAGAACAAAGACGCACAAGTCCAGGAAGCTCAGATTCCCAAGAGGCCCACGTGAAGACACATCAAAATTAAAATGGCAAAACTTAAAGGCAAGGAGAGAATTCTAAAAGCCACAAGAGAAAGGCAGGTAGTTACGTATAAGGGACCACCAATTAGACTGTCATCTCATTTCTCAACAGAAACATTTCAGACCAGAAGGGAATGGCATGAAATACTCAAAGTGATAAAAAGCAAGGACCTACAACTGGCTACTTTACCCAGGAGACTGTCATTTAAAATTGAAGGAGAAATAAAGAACTTCCCACACAAGAAAAAGCTAAAGGGAGTTTGTTACCACCAGACCACTATTGCAAGAAATGTTAAATGGCTAGCTTTAGGAGAAAAAAAGAAAAACAGAGAAACATCGATAAAAATAAAATGGCAATAAATACATATCTGTCAATAATAATTTTAAATATTAGTGTTTTCAATATATAGATCTTCTAGACAGAAAGTCAACAGACATAGGACCCTTAAACAATACACTAGATCAAATGGATTTAATTGATATCTTTAGAGCATTTCACCCCAAAGCAGCAGAATATACACACTTTTGAAGTGTACATGGAATGTTTTCTAGGATAGACCACACGTTAGGACACAAAACAAGTCTCAATAAATTTAAGAATATTGAAATCATATCAAGAATCTTCTCCAACCACGATGCTATAAAACTAGAAATCAAAAGCAAGAACACTGAAAGTCATGCAAAGACATGGAATCTAAATAACATCTTATTCAACAATGAATGGGGCAACAACGAGATGAAGGAAGAAATCAAAAGATACCTTGAAACAAATGAAGATGAGGACACGACAATCCAAAATCTGTGGGCACAGAGACCGCAATCATAATAGGGAAATTCATAACGGTACAGGCCTATCTCAAAAAAACAAGAAAAGGCTCAAATAAGCAGTCTAATTTTACACTTAAAGAAACTTGAAAGAGAACAACAAACAAAGCCCAAAGGGAGTGGAAGAAAGGAAATAGTAAAGATCAGAGCAGAAATAAAAGAAATAGAGTCTAAAAAAACGTACGAAAGATCAGTGAATGCAAGAGCTGGTTGTTTGAAAAGATAAACAAGATTGACAAACCTTTAACCAGACTCATCAAGAAAAGAAGAGAGAAAACCCAAATAAATAAAATCTGAAATGAAAGAGAAATAACAATTGACACCAAAGAAATACAAAGGACTATAAGAAAATATTATGAACAACTATATGCCAACAAACTGGACAACTTGGACAAAATGAATGAATTCCTAGAAACATACAATCTTGTAAAACTAAATCAGGAAGAATCAGAGAATCTGAACAGACAGATTACACCTAGTGAAATTCACCAGTAATAAAAAAACTCCCAACAAACAAAAGCCCTGAACTGGATGGCTTCACAGGTGAATTTTACCCAACATTCTGAGAAGAACTAATACCTCTCCTTCTCAAACTGTTTTAAAAAATTCAAGAGGTGAGAAGGCACCCAAACTCATTTTACAAAGCCACCACTATTCTAATTCCAAAACCAGATAAAGACACTACAAAAAAAGAAAATTATAGGCCAGTATCCCTGATGGACATAGATGCTAAAATCCTCAACAAAATTTAGAAAAGTGAATACCACAATGCATCAGAAAGCTCATATACCATTACTAAGTGAAATTTTTCTGGGAATACAAGGTTGGTACAACATTCGTAAATAAATAAATGTGACTTACCACATAAAGAAAATGAAGGATAAAAACCGCATGATCATATCAATAGATGTAGAAAAAGCATTTGATAAAATCCAGCACTGATTTATGATAAATACTGTCAGGAAGGTGGGAGTAGAGGGAACATGCCTAAACATAATAAAGGCCATATATGACAGACCCACTGCTAGCATCATGCTCAATGGGCAGAAACTATAACTGTTCCCGTTAAGACCAGGAAAAAGACAGGGATGTCTACTTTCACTCCTCTTACTCAACGCAATACTGAAAGTCTTAGCCATAACAATCAGACAAGAAGAAGAAATGAAAGGCATCCCAATTGGAAAGGAAGAGAAGTAAAACTGTGTTTATTTGCAGGTGACATGATATTATACACAGAGAACCCTGAAGAACAAGAGAATTCTCCAGAAGAGGAGCTATGTGAAATGGAGGCAAACAATTTATCAGGTAGTTTAGAGTAATGATTATAAGAATACTCAATATTATGAAAAAAGACAGAGAAACCATAAAAAAGGACCAGTCAGAAATAAAGAACGCAATATCTGGGAGGTCCACTTTTACCTTTCCTGTTCAACATGGTACTGGAAGACCTAGCTGTAGCAGTTAGAAAAGAAGAAAAAAGAAAAGGCATCAAAATTGGAAAGGAAGAAGCAAAACAGTCTTTATTTGCAGAGGACATGATACTGTCTGTAGAGAACACTAAAGATCCCACCAAGAAACTACTAGGACTGAAAAATGAATTCAGTAAAGTAGGAGGATAAAAAATTAATATCCAGAAGTCAGTTGCACTTTTATATGCCAGTAATGAACTAAAGAAAGGGAAATTAAGAAAGCAATCCCACTCACAATTGCTTCAAAAAGAATAAAATACCTAGGAATAAACCTAACCAAAGATGTAAAAGACTTGTACTCAGAACATTTTAAGACACTGAAGAAAGAAATTGAAGAAGATACAAATAAGTGGAAGTACATACTGTGTTCATGGATAGGACGAATTAATGTCATTAAAATGTCCATACTACCCAAAACAATCTATAGATTCAGCGCAATTTTTGTCAGGATAACAATGACATATTTCACGGAACTAGAATAAACATTTGAAAAAATTTATGTGGAACCACAAAAGACCCTTTATAGCAACAGTGATCTTGAGAAAGAAGAACCAAGTTGGAGGAGTCATGCTACCTAATATCAAACTATACTATAAGGCCATAGTGATCAGAACAGCATGGTACTGGCAGAAAAACAGACACATAGATCAGTGGAACAGATTAGAGAGCCCAGAAATAAACCCAATTAATATTTGGCAGAGGAAGTAAGCACAAACAATGGGCTAAAGATAGTTTATTCAATATATGGTGTTGGGAAAATTGGACAGATACATGCAGAAAAATGAAACTAGACCACCTTCTTATGCCACACAAAAATAAATTCAAACTGGATTTTAGACTTAAACATTAGACCAAACCATAAAAATTGTAGAACATAGGCAGTAAAATCTCTAGCATTGTTTTTAGCATTATTTTATGTGATGTACATCCCCAGGAAAGGAAAACAAAAGAAAAAATAAACAAATGGGACTATATCAAACTAAACAGTTTTTGCACAGCAAAGGAAACCAAAAACAAAATAAAAAGATGACCCACTGGATGGGAGAACATATTCACGGATACATCTAATAAGGGGCTGATACCCAACATTTATATAGAACTTATACAACTGAACACTAAAAAAGCAAACAATCCAATTAAAAACTGGGCTAAGGACCTGAATGGACACTTCTCCAAAGAGGACACACAGATGGCCCATAGACACATGAAAAAATGCTCAATGTCACTAATCAGAGAAATGCAAATTAAAACCACAGTGAGATATCACCTCATATATGTCAGAATGGCCATCATCAATAAATCAATAAACAACAAGTGCTGGTGAGGATATGGAGAAAGGGGAACCCTTGTGCATTGCTGGTGGGAATGCAGACTGGTGCAGCTACTGTGGAAAGCAGTATGGAGTTACCTCGAAAAATTCAAAATGAAACTGTCTTAAGACCCAGTGATTCCACTTCTGGAAATTTATCTGAAGAAATCCAAAACTCTAATTTGAAAGAATGTAAGCATCTCCATGTTCATTGCAGCATTATTTACAGTTGCCAAGATCTGGAAGCAGCCCAAGTGTCCATCAGTAGGTGAGTGGATAAAACAACCATGAGTCATTCATACAAGGGAATACTATGCTACTGTAAAAAAGAAAATTCTACCCGTTGTGATTATTCTGAGAGAAATAAGCCAATCAGAGAAAGACAAATACCATATGATCTCACTCGCATGTGGAATCTAATGAACAAACTGAACTAACAAGCACAATAGAGACAGACTCATAGATAGAGAGCAGGCTGACAGCCCTGGGGGTGGAGGGATTGAGCAAAAAGGAAAAAGGACTCATGGACATGGACAGCCGTGCAGTGATTGCAGGGGTGGTGCAGTATAAGGGGGGTAAGGGTAATGGTAAAAATACAATTAAAAAATAAATTACAAAAAAGGATAAACTCTGTGTTTTGTGTACTCACAGCTGTAAACATCCTTTTGCCTTACCCTGTACATAAGTGTGTGTGTTTGTGTGTATTTGTTTATTTGTAAGAGTCACCTAACAATTCAAAACAGGTAATAAATCTAGAATTACTGAGTGGAGCTAATATCAAGTGGTAAAACATTAATTCTATAATATATTCAATTTTATGAATGACCAGCCCATAGTCATTAATTGCTTCTTTGACCTTGAGAAAGTCATTTCTCCAGTTCTCAGACTCCTCAGTGTATGTATATATATATATATATACACACACCTATATGTGGAATTATCTGGTTAAATGTGTACATATGAAAGTAAAATAGGACCATGCCCTTTTTTTTTTTGGTTTTCATTACTCTTCCTTTTTCAATTAATAGCATGACATTTGAAGCTGTTACAAGGTCATTGCATGTCTGTGTATCATCTTTTTTAGTACCTCCTAAGTATTGATGTTATAATTTATTATTTCTCCTTCCCCTCTTAATGGACATTTGATTATTTCCACATTTTTTTGCTGCCTTGAGAAATGCTGCAGACAGGATTTTGATACATTTCGTGCATGCATGCGAGTGCTGTCATGGGAGGGATTCCTGGAAGTGGTGCTACTCAGAGTCTTTCCCTGGATCGTGAACTGGCTTTGTCTGTCTCCTGAAAGCATCCACGCTCCCAGTGCATCCCTCTGTCGTGGAACTGAGCCACGTTTTCTTGAAAGCATGAGGCTGTCCCTTTCCTGGACTTTCTTTGGGGATACAGATTATGATTCATTTACTCTTGTATCCTCAGGACTGAACGCAAATAGTTGTTAAAATTAAATTGGAACTGAACTTGAAACTTGAATATTATTATTCAGCTTTTCCATTTTACATTCTTGGCCTGTCTCTCATAGACTTCTTTAACACTCCAGTAATTTTTCTCCAATGCATTTGGGTCGTGACAACATAGATCCCATATCCTTAGCCATCAACATACAGAGTCGCTCCTCTGTTCTTTGCCCTTAAGTTTCAGAAGCTTGGCATGGCCCAGTTACACAGGTGCGATTCCTTACAGAGTGAAATGATTTACAAGTCTCTTGAGATAATTCTCCTAATTAGAAGTCAGGGGATGAGAACTTTTATGTAATCAGCATTGTGTAGAGTGAGAAGGATACAGGTTTTGGAGTCAGATGTTTGAAAGCATTTTCTGTGTGGAACATTTACATAGGGTTAGTTTATTGATCTCTGTGAGACACAGCTTCCTCATCTGTAAAACGAAGATCGTGTTGCATATTAGGAGGGGTTGTTGGAAGGAAGGGTGTCCAACCTTTTGGTGTCTCTGTGCCACCCTGGAAGAAGAAGAGGTGTCTCGGGCCACATATTAAATACATTGCAACACGTCATCACAAAAAAATCTCAGAATGTGTTGAGTAAATATGTGATTTATTTACACATGATTCATGATCATGATCACAGCCATCCTGGGCTGCGTGCGGCCTGTGGGCTGCAAGTTGGACACCCTTGGATTACAGGCAGACTCAAATGCAGAATGCCTAATGCGGGACTTAGTTCATGGGAGGCACTCGGGAAGTGTTAGTTCCCTCCCCCAGGGACCGTCAGAGTTTTCCAGCCTTAAGGGGAACTGGCTTCACAGCACGTCCTCTATCGTTTTTCTGTACCACTGGGATACTGCGGTAGAGGGTTGTTACAGTTGGCAGGCATTCAGACATTCTAGGTAATCACTGTTTTTCTTTTTCTTTTTCTTTCTTTCTTTTCTTTTCTTTTTTTTTTTTTTGCCATGTAGACATATCTACTGTCTCCAAAAATTTTTCTCCTTGAGTATGAGTATGTTGACTGTGACCAGGAGAAAAGTACTCCTAATTTACCACTGTTAATAACTTCATATTTGTATTGCAAGTTCTTTTTTCTCTGTTACACTTTTTAATGCAGTTTATTTGAAAAATTTCCTTGATTGGTCCTGTTTCAAAGTGAGTCAAATTATACTTGTCAGAAGATCAGAAATGGTCCTCATTCTCATGTTTCTTGATCAAACCCGCTTTTAAACTAATCTGTAAATTTCATAAGGCCAATTTGTGAACAAACAGTAAAACTACTTTCAAGAGCATACACTGGCAGAGATAGAATTGGTTGGCTCTTTTCTAAGTTCTCCTTTTGGGGGTACATGTAGCTTTGGGGATTGAATGAAGTCTGCCAGTATTTTCTCATGTAATCTTAGACAAGTATCATGGTGTGGTTATACTGTTACTGTGTTTTTAAAGGGAGAAAATAAATGGTGATTTTCTTCCTCCAACCTATGAGAAAGAGTATATGGATTTTGTGAGTAAATGTATTATTACTTATTTACTGGTATAGTTATGCTAAGTCAGGAATTCAATGATACGAGATGTAGGTGACTCACTCACTGCGGAGGCCTTGGGGCGGAAAGGATGATGGGTTTGGAGGGAAAAGGTCCACCCTTGAGATTCATTCACCTCCAGAGCTTACTAGCTGTATAATAGTGTGGGTATAGCTCTCCCCAGTCTCAATTGCTTTATCTAGGAAAAGAGATAATATGTTTTCACAGTGTTGTTTTGGGAGTTAAAGAAGTGAGTATGTGAAAGCAATTTCTAAACTTAAAAGTGTTACCTACATACTGTTACTAAGCCAGAACATACTGAAGTGCTGGTAGATAGTGGGTAGACAATAAATACTTTGTCAGTAAATAAACCAGGAGAAAATTAATCTGGAACAGTGTGCTTCTTAACAAACATTAAGGTTACCCCTTTATATTTTCTTCTTTATATGTGTTCCAAGTAAAGAAAAGAAATATTAATCTTCTAATACACAGATTTGTAACAGATAGAAAATTTCGATAGTAATGATGGGTTGCTCAGTATTTAGTTGGATGCTGGAACACTTCGGTCAACAAAAGACCGCGAATACAAATTATTTACACTGTTAAAGTTTACCTAATGTTCATTGGGACATACACTATGTACTTAGCATCTAATCCGTTAGGGTAAACATTGATTGGGAGCACACCACGTGTTCAAACCCAAGGGACTGTGTAGTGTGCGGCTAGCTTACCCGACCTTGCAGCCCGCCAGGTACACTCCATCTCTTTGCTTCCTCCCATACCCTGACCTGTCCTAACTGCTGATTTCAAAAGCTGCACGTGCAGGGTTGTACCTCCTTCACTTCTGTGCCACCAGCACTTGGTACGGTGCCGAGGGCAAACAACTGCTCAGCAAATATTTGTTGAATCATGAATAAATAAAGGTCCTGATTTAACAGGGTGTACAGAAAAGAACTCGAGCCATAACTTCCAGCAAGTCACGGCCAATGCTAAGTGATTCACAGGTAGGAGCCTATTTAATTCTCTCATAGTGCCTGAGAAGGCTATTGTTACTATTCACACTTTTACGTATGAAGCCTTTGCGTATCAGAGGTTAGGCAATTTGCATGATGTCTTATAGCCCTCTCCTATTTCTTCTTTTCCTCCACTCAGGAGGGTCAAATATGGCATTACCTCTCCTTTTTCTTTTTCTTTTGCTACAACTTAGTTAACTTGAGCCTAGTGTAATTGATCAAGATGTACAGCATCCTTCGTTAATACTGCGTGCCCTTCCCTCTAACTCACTCCGGGTTACTCTGAAGAACCTCTCTCTTCTCTTGATTTGTGAGCCACAGACGATGCTGATCATAATTCATAAACGTGATATCAGTATGAATGTTGTATTTGCAATAAAGGAAAATGAAGGCTTCGGACTTTAAAGTAAGGTGAACCTCTGAGAGTCCTTGAAAATAATTAAAAGTTTATTTTGGACCCCTACAAACAGCTTCACCTATTCTATCTTTCTCCACTGAAACCTGCTTCTCTTCAAGACCAGAATGCAAGATCAAAAAATAAAATAGCATACACAAGACTTTTTGTGGTAGATTCATAGAATTTGAAAACTGGAAACAGACTTCGTTTACTTTTTAAATTGGGAAAAATCTTTTACAAATTAGAGAACATCAAAAAAATAAGTTAGGAACCTGGAATTCTTAGTGTTAATGCTGTCCAACACCACCTTGCCAAGCCCCCATGTTTCTGTGAGCCATAAACACTCTTTCATAACAAAGAAATAGATATCTGTGAGCAATAGCAAAGTCAAAGAAGAGCTGAAATTTTGCAGATGACATTCTGCATACTCTCACTGTGATTCATTTCGCCCAAAAGAATGAAAGATAAGTATCTCCTACTCGGATTGATGTTATCTGTGAAAGACCAACATTAAAAAAAATTGAGAAATAGCAAGAGAGAGTAACATACAAGCACAAAGGTAAAATAAAAGTAGAGAAAGAGGTTAAAACAAGCAGTGGCATTTAGAAGCTATTGTGAGAGCAGGTGGGACAAACAAGAGTTAGTAGTAAAGGCACAAAGCAGACATTGGTTTTGCCATGAATACATGCTGAGATGAAAGTGTGTATGTGTGTGTGTATGTGTGTGTGTGTGTCTGTCTGAGACCTAAACCTCAGCGAGGACACAGACATTGGAACGGCCTCTTCACTGCTGTGCATTCACTTGCGGACGTGACAGTAAGAGTCATCACTAATGTGTACCTCTTCAGCCGGCTGTGTTTAAGAAGACATGAAGGTACATTTTCATATTTCCCAAAGGTGCTTATCTAACGGTTCCTAAAATTGTGTGACACCTAAGTGGTCAAGCCTCAATTAACTGGTAACTATTTCTTCCTTTTTTTGCCCTTTTAATTTTGCCAAAATTAAAAACCACCCACATTTGGGGGTCTGATAAGCTTTTGTGGGCTGGAAAATGTGGAAATCTAATTTCTATTTAAATCTCGATTTTGTACAATTAAGTTTTAATTTCTATATGTCTTAAAAATCTTTAAAAACTCATTTTGATAATAAAAGTTGGAGTACTATCTCTATTTTTTAATATAGTTTATTGATTATGCTATTACAGTTGTCCCATTTCCCCCCTTTACTCCCCTCCACCCTGCACACCCTCTCCCACCCACATTCCCCCCTTTAGTTCATGTCCATGTGTCATACGTACAAGTTCTTTAGCTTCTACATTTCCCATACTATTCTTACCCTGCCCCTGTCTATTTTTACTTACCATCTCTGCTACTTATTCTCTGTACCTTTTCCCCCTCTCTCCTCCTCCCCCTCCCTGTTGATAACCCTCCATGTGATCTGCATTTCTGTGGTTCTGTTCCTGTTCTAGTTGTTTGCTTAGTTTGTTTTTGTTTTTGTTTTAGCTGTAGTGGTTAATAATTGTGAGTTTGCTCTCATTTTACTGTACATGTTTTTTATCTTCTTTTTCTTAAATAAATCCCTTTAACATTTCATATAATAAGGGCTTGGTGATGATGAACTCCTTGAACTTGACCTTATCTGAG
>PVKM010022526.1:0-21761 GCA_004027735.1 Carollia perspicillata
TTTTGAATTGTGTCCTGGAGTAAACCCTGTTACCCTGCCTACTCTGGGTGGGGTCTTGGGGTTTTATGTCCAAGATCTTTTTAATTTTCTTGTACTTTTTTCTAACATTCTAGACATTAAATCCTTCAGTGGTTTAATTATTTTGAATGAGAAGTGGTAGCAAAACGTAAGGACCTAGTATCTTGCTCCTGCCTGGTGTCGTTTCCTAGGAGGAGCAGTCAACTAGCAGTTTGTTCACGTGCAAGTGTTCAGCAGATCGCAGTGGTGATACGCGTTTGCCAGAGTTAAAAACCCTAGTATATCTTTCCTGCCATTGCTAATCCTTAACACCTTGTATTTGTACTTATCAGTAGAATATTGTGCCTCACACATATAAGGCACAATGATCACACCATCCTCAGGTGTGACTGTTCAGCCAGTCCCCGTCTGCCCAGTACAGTGGCCAGTTAGAGACGTGTGGTGGTGTGAGGTTTCTGTCATCTCCCATGCTTTCCGTTACTGACTGAATGATTCCCCAAGGAAGTAGTTTGTCAAAGGGAAGTCTAACCCGATGTCCAGTGCACCTTCATCTTCATATGCGTCTGGAGATTGGACACGCTGGCACCCATCAGGCAGTAGGAACGATGGGGAAAGCCAAAAGAGAAATGGTAAACCACTGTTCTTTAGATAAACATTAGAAGTTTTCTGTGTTCTTTCTCCAAACTGCATGTCTGCTATGGCTGCACTTCCTCCACTGTGGTGAAGGTTTAATTTTGCAATTTCTTACCTGTTGTCTTTTCCTGCATTTTTAAAATATGGTAGGATAGGGCAAAATAGAGTAACCTTTATGGTCTATTGGGATTTTGTTTAATCCAACTCCTAATAAAGACTAGCCCAGGGGTGTGTTACATGTGGTCTCTATTGCCATATTCTTTTTCCCCCCCCCCCAATCTTTTAAAAAGGGAAACATTTGGAGCTTGATGGCCTTTAAAAAAAGGAGTTGGGCCGGGTTTGGGCCTACTTCACCAGTTCCTGGACTAGCGTACTGAACATTGTTGAAAACTTAGTAAAATCATGATTGCAGCTACATCCACTGTGAAATAATCACATTCTGCTAATAAGAGAAATCACTTCGTTAGGCCATTGTTATACTTGAGTCTTAATTAGAAAAGTTATAAAATTGCCATTCTAAATCCTAGTGCCATCCAGTTATTTGTATCAGTTGTATGAAAAGTCCTAAGAAGAAAAACCCCAGCTTATATTGTCACCTTTGAAGATGGTTATAGGTAATTTTTAATACCACTGATTTCTTTCAGCTAATCTCAAGAGAATCTGCAAGGCAATTGTTGAGGCACCAACTGATGAGGAGAGACTAAAAGCTTTTGCTCCCATTCAGGAAATGATGACTTTTGTGCAGTTTGCTAATGATGAATGTGACTACGGCATGGGGCTCGAGTTGGGAATGGACCTCTTTTGTTATGGTTCACACGTGAGTAAAAAATCACACCTCTCTCCTGTCCCGCACCCGTTCCCCTCCCCCCACACACACGCATGCACATTACATCCTCAAGTCCTAGCACGTGTAGCATAGGTAGGGTATGTATTTCAAAGGAACCTTTTTGAAGTGATCTGGCAAACATGAATAACCAAGGTTATTTGCCTTTAGGCCTCCATTAAAGTGAACTTTCTTATTAGACATCTTAGTGGGGCACGCACACGTGTGGGTGTGTACACACCCCTTTCTTGGAGCTGTGTCATTTCCCATTGTTGTGGGGGCAATACTTGTTCTTGCGCTTGAATTCCTCAATGAATACATACTATTTTAAAATGGGCCTTAAATTACTTAAAATACGGGATGCTGTTTTCCATTAAGTATTTGCTAATTAAATGGGAAACACCTCCCCAACAGGTAAGTCAGTGCTTACTCAACTGTGGTTGGTTGCCTCAAGGTCAAAGAGGCAGTAAGGTGCAGTGTTTACAATGTGTTTCTAGGGCGAAACTGTTCAGTTTACTTCTTCCCACTTACAAGCTGTGTAAGGTTGGGCAGTTTTTCCAACCCCTTTGTGTATATCCTTACCTATAAAATTTGTCTGCAGACAGACCATTTAATTCCAGTCAAGCTATGATGTCACCTATGAAGCACAGAGTCGTAAACCACCCTGCACAGGCAGTCTGGTTCTGGAGTCAGTGTCTAAGTCAGTAACTCTAAAATTAAAGATATCGTTAAAATGCAAGCTGTTTCGGTAGCCCTGGGGTGAGGCCTCAGACGCTGTTTCTGACCTGCTCCAGGAGGTGGTGGTGCTGTTGCTCTGAGACGCTGTTTCTGACCTGCTCCAGGAGGTGGTGGTGCTGTTGCTCTGCGCGCATGCACTCTGCGGAGCTGGACTAGACCAGCAGCTAACTAGCACACACCTGGGCTGTCTGCAAGGCTGTTCAAACACAGACAGGTGCACCCCCCACCCCCAAAGTCTGAGTTCATGGGTGGGTCCTGGGAATTCGCATTTCTGACAAGTTACTAGGTCTGGTGAGCCTGAGAACCACATTCCTGTTATTCCTCTGCCTTCCTCATGTGGTTAGGAGTAAAAAAAAAAAAATCCAAATGTTTAATGATGACAGCCATTGACCAAGCAGAATAGTGCTTGGCCTGCCAGAAGATGTACCAGCTTAATAAAAAACATGATTGGTATGAGAAATTAAATAACATAGAATATAGGCAAAAAAAAAAAAAAAAAAAAAACGGTTGATAAACTTTATGTGAGGGAATAAAGAAGCTTACATTTTTAACCTGGTTTTCTTCTGAATTTCTTCCAAAATACACCATTGGTCCTTTAAAGCTGCAAGATTGCTCCTTGGACAGAATGGCAGGTGTCTGTCTCAGAAGTCACTGGCCTGGTCAACTGAAAGTAGCTAGCACGGTTAGGGGAGTGTGCTTTGTCAAACAGGTGCTTCTTTGAAGTACTTTGTTACTTACAGGGCATCTGCTATATTCTCTGCTTATTGTTATATTTTTATTTTTCAGTATTTTCATAAAGTTGCTGGCCAGCTTTTACCTCTTGCATATAATCTGTTGAAAAGGAATCTCTTTGCAGAAATTATTGAAGATCACCTGGCAAACAGAAGTAAAGACAACATAGACCAACTTGTGGCATGAGTGAGAGTTGGCTTTCCTTGGTGTACTATTTTAAAGCATTAATATTAAACTTGTGATTTTTTGTTTTTAAGGGATACAGAAAATAAACTGATGGAAACATTTACTGAAACTTTTGTAAGTCTCTTCTGGCCTGGATTTCTTTTTTATGTGCAAATAAATGGTAGTCAAATCATCTAAATGGTGAGGCCCTAATCACATTTGAAAGACAGTCATCAGACTATCCTCTCCTTCCAGGGAGTCCTGTTTTGGTATTTAACATGGGCAACTAAGAATTTAGTTCTAAGACTTGAGTTAATAATGGCTGTAAATTGAAGGACTGGATTTAAGGACAGGGAAAGCGTAAGGGAGAGAAAACTCGTGACACTGCCCAGCAGTCTCCCAGAATCGAGTGCCTGGCCTTGACCCAGTGAAACTGCAGTTTTTAACTACCTCCTGGGGACTCGTGCTCACCCCTCAATCAGGGCAGTTGCCCCACGTGGAATGTTCTTTAAGACAATTCTCCTTTGACTCAGTCCGTATTTACTAGTCAATACTGCATAGTATATTGAGAGGGCATAGGAATCAATGTAACAATTTAAATTTTAGTTTTTCATTGCAAATTACTTCATTTGACTTGCAGTACAAGTCTGTGGATAGCTGTGTTTTTACCAGATTCAGAGCCTCATTAAACCTGACAAAATGTTCTTCACTTTAACAACAGCCAACAGTTCATTGTTTGCAAAGAGCAAACTTTGTGAACTAGGCTGAAGAGCCTTATAAGCTCTTTCCCATTCATGTGAAGTTCACGTCACCTAGTTTAGTGCCCACACTGTGGAGACTAACTTGACTTACCTGAAAAACTTCTGTTGAACAGTGTCCAGTTACTTACCCTGTGAGCCGTGTCCTTAAACAGATGTTAGGAGATAACTGTTTTTTTATTATTGATAGAAGGAATAAGTGAACTATTAAAAGGAACACTTACAGTCAGGATTTTAACTGAGTAGCATGCCTCACCTCCATTTATGAGTGTGTAGCCCCCTCAGTACCAAACCTTTGACTGTGTATGTGGCTGGAGGGGAAAAAACCATACAGATGGTCTCATTTGAACATCAAGATGGTCATGCAGCTGCCCATCCTACTTCACCTCCATCTTCAGTGTACTTCACTAAGAAAATAGCAATCAACGTCCATGAAATCTCACCATGCTACTATCTACCCATTGCTCATTCCTAGGATTGTTGCTAGCAGGCTGCTCTGTGCCTGAGATGCCTTTTCCCTCCTCAAGGACCTCCAAGACCACCAATTTTCCCTCTCACACATTCACACCTACAACAGAAGCTCTAATGTCCTGCATCCTAAAACACTTTATTGGGCATCACCTTTCTGCAAAACTCGGGAAGAACTAACACCTGCCTTTAATTCCTCCCAATCTCTGGCAAACCTCCTCCAACCAGACTTCCGCATGACCCCCCTGAAACTGCTTCGGTCACACTCATCAGTTACCCCTCACTGGCCAATTTTCAGTCCTCGTTCACTTGATGGGTCAGCAACACCTGACAATTGAGCCTCCTTAAAACCACTACTTGTTTGGCTTAGGGGACTACCTCTGTCTATATGGTACAACTCCCCACCCTCCCTCACTGGATGCTCCATCTTCTGGCTCAGCATCTCCAATCTGAATATACAAATGCGTCAGTGCTCAGTCTGCTTCAGTACTTAATCCCACGAGGTCTCATCTTGTTCCAGGGCCTCTCCCATAGTATTGAGATCTCTCAGACTAGACTAGAGGGTTTCGTCTGGGCCTGAGTCTCACATATACAACTGCCTACTTGACACCCCATTTGGAAGTCTGTCATTTCAAACCTGATGGTGAAAACCAAAATGCTTCTGTACACATCCCCACATCTATCCATGATGCCTTGCCCACTTCAGTCAGCGGCCATTCCATTGTTCTGTACACAGGCCAAAACCGTGGAGACCTCCTGCACTCCTTGTCTCACCACTCCATGTTCAATCGCTTAGCACATCCGGTCTGTTCCACCTTCAACATGTTGGATCCAACCACTCTAACCACCTGCACCAGCTCCAGTCAGGTTCAACCTCTATCATGGCTTACCCTGATTATTCTAAGAGCCTTCTAACTGGTCCTGCAGCGTCCACCCCTGCCCCCTTATTCCCAGCAAAGCAGCCAGAGAGATCATGTCCCTTTCTGCCTCACTGACTTCCCAATTTATTCAGAATAAAAGCCAAATTCCTACATACCCAACCTCTTTCATCCTATGCTCCTTCCGCCTCCAGCCACACTGACCTACTTAAGTCTTCTCTGTGCCTGTGGGGCACACCCCACACCGCAGGGTCTCTGCTGTTTCCTCGTCTGGGGACAGTTCTCACAGATAGCTGTATCATCCCCTCACTCCCTTTAGGTGTCTGCTCAGAAGTCACCGTATCCCTGAGGCCTTCCTCGATCACCCTCTATAAAAGCAGCATCCTCCCCATTAGTTTTCTCAGTGCAGATTCTGTCTGACTTATGTATGCCTATGACAATGTGCAGCACATAGGAATCAGTTTTTAAACTCCGCCGAGTTCATGGTATTTATCACCGTCTGACATGTGTGTGTGTCTCTTTCCCTACTGGAATGTAAGCTTCAAGAACACAGAATAGTGCCTAGTATACAGTAAGTGTTCAATAAATTCTTAGTGAATGAACAAATGAAATGAATGGTAAAAGATCTATCCTTGAATTTTTGGAAAAGTGTTCTCTTTGCTAAAAGTTTCATATTAGAAAACTACTGAAATCTTTTAACAGTTCATATGTTACCACCTCTTAGGCAGCTCTAGTAGCAAATTTCCAAGGTAAAATTTAAAATGTAAATCATTTACATGCTTTCTCTTCATGCAAATAGCATAATATATCTTTTAAAAAAGTGGAAAAACCATGGTTTTGAAAGCAAACCGAAATGAAATCTTTCGGTACACCTGCAACCCTCCCTGATGTGGAGGCTCCATGCTGTTGCCACTATGTATTGAATATCTATCTTGCTGTTCGATCCAGCATCTGCTGTGCCATGGCTCCTCGCTTGCCAAGTGCGGAGATGGCTTCACATAGACCACCCTTCGAGGCTGCATGCGCGGGCTACTGACCTACGCTGCACAGAGCAGTAAAGTGGGAGGACTGTCAGAGATGTAATTAAAGGCCAAACCACAAATTGTCATACCGATTTTAATAGATATTCTGATTAACTCATCACAGTAATCATTTTTACTGTAATGATATGCAGCTTTACTACACTAGTATAAATGAAAACAGATAAATACAGCTCTAGGCAACATCACAGATTAACAAACTAAGCATTCTTCATGAACCAAACTGAAACAATTATTAAGAAGAGATGCTGACAGCCTTGCCCATTCTCATCATACCTTCTCAAAAAGGGTACTCAAATAAGGCGCTCCACTTACTCTATCGGTCAATTAATTTGTCAATCAGCTAGGCACATATATTTCATGGTCTCCACTATTCATAGTTTGGTTAAAAAGCAGACATACCTCAACATATCAAAAAGAAAAATGGAACAGATCAGAATACCAAAGAAAACCACTGAATGCACAAAAATATGGCACTTTTCCTGTATTTCAGCTGTAAGACACATCAGGGTGGAAACAAATCAAGAAAAAAAGTTACTATCCACCCTGAAATGTCAGTCTCTGAAGCAGGATGGGCAATGAAAGGAGATTCTAAAATCAAAAAAGAAAACATGAAAAAAGAAATCCATGTGAAGTTGAATGTTATGAAGCTATCTGCAAAGCAGCTCATCTCTCCTTTGAAGGCTTGTAACTGAAGACAAGCAAGTTATTCAGTAGCCAGTCCTTGCCGGGCTCCCACTCTAGCAGTGCCTTGCACACTGCAAATGCACTCAGACAAGCTAGAGGTAAGTTACACAGGACTATCATTTAGAAGTTATTCCACTCTGGATGGTCAAATAAACTTGGAAAGGCCACTAAGGAAACCCGAAGTCTGCCAAAGTGGGGAATGTCTTGGAGGAAATACTAACTTTAGGCAGACAGCAAAACTAAGCATGTTTCACAAAATTGCTAAAATTTTGTTCAACTTTCAACTGTTATTCTAATATGGCTTCATGATCTTATAAATCTTCAAGATCTTACAGATATATTATTATTATTGAAAGCTAGGAAGAGACATTTCCAAAGAGCAGCTCATTGCCAGGCTGTTTCAGAAAATGTCCGTCTGCAGAAATTTCACTTTCCGACCCAGAATGCATAATCACACAATATTTAGGCCAGTCCTTCAAGTAAAACGGCCTTTGCCGATAGTGAATTCAGATCATGATTCAGACATTTCCAAAAACAACCCCCCCCCGAAACACCCCAGTACCTTTTTCAATTCATCCTGCAAAAATGTGCCCTGTGGCTAGTCAAAATGTCACCGAACAGAAAGAACACTTCTGGATGCGACATACCCAACGATTCAAAGCTTATGTTCAGATTATGATTTGAACTGCTACCTTTGCAATTTTATTGTTTCCACTTGATTTTTTTAAAAAGGTAAACACTATTTAACATTTTATTTGAATCTGCAAAGTGATGTGTAGTGTTTCCACGCTCCAGTTAATGAGTCAGAATGGACAGGGCGGAGGGTGGCAGTGGAGACCAGAGAAAGGGTTATGTACACACTGGATCAGAGAGGAGTCGCCACCCCCTCTCGGACACCCTTGTTCCCACTGTAAACTTTGTTCATATCTCCATATTTTAAGTCTGAATTAGTCTATAAAAATTGCATTAAAAAGGTAAAATTATTTAAGTGAAATATTAACTGATCTGTATTTTATAAATTTTAATCCATAAAAATATAAATAAGAATGGTAAATTTTTAGGAGAAGAAATATACATTTAGTGCAAGTTATGAATTACATTTCTTCAGTGTCAGCAGTAAAATATCTTGAGGAAAGAAAAAAAACGACTGATCATATTTCAAGAAAAAAAATTCCAGTGTTTAAACATGCAGTTAATACCAGATACAGCTAGACAGGATATTTCCTTCTCTTTACCATCAAAGCAGCAACACCGTCTCCTTATGCCACACAGCACTTGCATATCATAGTAGTTTTAGAGACAGAAAATATGAGTAAGACCAGGCCACATTACCCATGAAGTCTGAGAGAAAAAAAACAGAAAGAAGACTTTATCCGTACAAGTCACGTTTCATTGTGGACTTGGAACCACACGGCACACGAGCGGGGGGTTTCCTTCATGCTGCACTGGAGACTTTGCCCGTCTGGTCAGCCTTGGCTGTGGGGCCTGCGACTGCTCCAGGCACTCCGTGATGGTGCCGACGGCAGGACGAGTGGCACAAGAAACACTCCCTTCTTGTGATGAAACCTCAGTAAAATCACAGTACATCTCAATATGAGAAAGGACTGCTTCAAAGGGTACGTCATTTAAAGAGGCTTTGTTTACACCGAGAAAAAGAGAGAGAGAGAGAGAGAGGGAGAGGGAGGGAGAGGGAGGGAGAGGGAGGGGGACGAAAGCTCTTCTGGAATGTAGAAAGGTAATGCTTAACTATACAATTCATGAATTAAACAGAACAGTTTTGATTAAAAAAAAAAAAAAAAAGGGCAAGACCTGCAGTGTTACAGATGGCTCAATTCAAAGTTATCCCTCCAAGAACAGGGACTGGTTTCGTGTCTTTGCGATGTTGGAGTAACAGGCCAGGCGCTCCGAGCTGGGCTCCAGGGTCCTCTCCGCTGGGGCTCAAGCCTCACTCTCAGGACACCTCCTGGGCAGAAAATGCTTCCCGTGCAGAACACCAGGAGTGGGTTGGCTGCTCTACCTCACTCGTTTCCTCCTCTCTCCTTTCCCTCCTCAAACAATTCCTTTATTCCAGCAGCACTATTTGCAAACCACCCTGCAAAAGCCTGGCTTTTATATCTCCTTTTTGTTCATCTGTTTGCTTGTTTAAGGAGAACTGTACGCAGACGCTCCCTCAGGTTACAGAGTTGTGCTATTCAACAAACAAACTTCCTCTTCTGCCTCCTCTCTCTCCTCATCCACGAGATTCAGTTGAACATGACTGAGGCGGGGTCTTGGTTTGCCGTCTGGGCCATATGACGGAGGATATCTTTTTTTGTTATAATGCCAAGGAGGCGCCTGAAAGGGATAAACAAAGGATGGCCATTAAAATAAAAGGGAAAAGAAAAAGAGAAGCAACATTTATAGCTAAATCCTTTTTGTTGACAGCAACAGAGCAAAGCAAGCGGCCTGAGTTTTTATTTTCAAAAAGCATTTTACTGGTAAAGATAATCAAATTATCCAGCAACCATCCTTTGATATAAAAAGTAGTATGGTCACTAATAGTACAATGTCCTTTCCACTGAGACTCTCATTGAAGTAGAGCTATTCCAATTAATGTATGCCAACAAAAAAGTAACAAAGAATGGATGTACCAGCAAGAAATGATACTGGTCCCATTTGAGAAGGAATATTCATTTCCATCACACTACCAAAGCAGTAAAGTGTTTGATGACCAAATCCCCTCAATATTCCACTTTTTTTAAAAACCAAAACTAACTTGTAAAAAATAGACTGCTCAGTTGTAGGCAGAATCTTCATGAAAGCACATACAATTGAGATAATACAGTCACACAGGACTTCAACTGCAAACTTCAGAGCCCCAAGAATAAATCTATAGGACAATACAAGTTTCTATACATTCATCGATGTTTTCTTTTTTTGATTTTGACCAAAAAAGTTAAGATACAGTGCTTTTATGAAAGTCTTAGTTGTTAATGCTTACATTAAAAGATAGATGAAAAATCAAGAAGTGATCCTAAAATATTATTGTAAGTGAAGCACAAAGCAGAATGAATGAGTAGGTACTTATTATTCTGGTTAGTAGTTTTTAAAAAGGATGCATGAACAACTTGTGAAATATTAGCATACAACAGGAATACATAATCAGTTGTGTTTCAACCAAACTGGGATAAGTTTTATACAGGTATGACAATTGCAAGGCAAAATAATATCAGGCATCAATTGCTAAAGCCAGACAACTTTTAGAAGTTAAAATAATAATTCAAAATTTGTCTTCAGTCATTAAACCACAAGGACAGAGAGCCAGTCAAAGCCAACGCATCTGACCCTAAAAGCTGCTTACAGCATTCTAGAAGCATCGCACACAGGGGCACACACTCTTCCGGGGCACTCACTAATGAAACGGCAGGGCACACATCACCGACTGGGACGGTATGGGAGGTACGGGGGGAACAGCAAAACAAGGACTAAGGCTATGATCGTATCTATATATACATATAAAGTATACACACACATGTTCACATTACGCTCTAGTCCGTGTGCCCATAAAAAAAATCCATTTAACTGTCAGCAGTTCTAACACTGCTGAGCTCGGTCAAAATGATTTATGAGCTTAGATTTATCACAATATCAGGAAACATTTTTTATTAAAAAAGGGAGGGGCTTGGGGGTGACGAGGTATGCATTTTTAGCCAGTCCGGCGTCCTCTGAGACTTGGTGTGACCGCTAAAGTAGACAGAGATATTGTGTTACTTTAAAAATGTCCAATGACACTCAGTCAACTACTAACTCTTCACAGTTCTTAAGTTGCAACTAATGATTCAGATGAAATGTTAACTTTTGTTTACTTCCCACGAATGGAATTCACACATTCAAATTTATCTTACAGACATATTTTATGAGATATAAATATGATTGGCAGCATGTAGGGTTTTTTTGTTCAGCAGGTATCTGGGAAAAAAAGAACTGACAGTTCACAAGTTTCATGCTTCCTGACTTTAGGCGTCTAAAAGGAGATCTGATACGTCTAATCACCAAGGGTTCGACGTGCTGCTTTAGTTGCTCGAGATGCTCTAATATGTTCTTCTTTGTGATGATCCCCAAGACAATCCTGAAACAGATCATGTTATGCTAATAACTGTGAGAAATTAAATTAAAAGAGCTTCCAATCATAACGATAATGAGAGGAAAAAATAAAAACATGAACTTTAAGAATGCTTTTAAATGAATTTTAAAAAATATAAACAAAAATGATTTGAAATCCCCAGTGCCATTTGCATGAACTCTATTGATTTTCAAAAGTGACATGATGCTATTTTTAAATATTGGTGGGTTGTTTTCCTTTTTAAATTAAAAATAAAAATGGTAAGTTCACAGTGAAGATGACAACAAAGTCCAAAAATATTAACACACAACTACAAAATTACAAAATTTAGTTTCATTTTTCAGTGTTCCTCCCTTTGAAGAAATTATTTTTCTATCATCTAAAATGCCACAATGCAGCCCCTATTACGTGGACCTACTTCAGCAATGAAAAGTCAGGAGAAGTCTTGGCTTTTATTACCTATAAAGAGATTTCCGCAATCCCTTGGATTTTAGTATTATTTGGAATTAAAATTAAAGAGAATGTACACCAAATAAATAATGCTGACCAAGACAGACACTCCCTAATTTTCAGGGCCCGCGGAATGCTACTTCTTCAAATAACCTAATAAGACATATTTAAGGTTAGGGGTCAAAGTGACTTTTACTGTATGCATTTTTTTCTTGAAATGATTATTTTCAGTTAATGTATCATTATTATAACATCAAGCAAAATAATGGACATAAATTCTCATAAGGATACTTACACATAATTAAACTTTTAATTATTAAAACAAAATACTGGTTACTGATTTTATAGTGAGAGTCAATGAATTCAACTACAATATATGGCAATATAGACAGTGAATGTCAAAAACCTTAGAAAGCTTTTAACCATTGAATTCTGGAAGCCCATCCAGAATGCCCTTCAGAGTAACTGAACGCATCTCCCTGGTGATCAGGTTAAGTCTATTTTACTATTAAACTGTCTTTGAACATTCTGACTTCTTACCAGGGTCACCAGGGGACTTCACTGAGTCAAAGCAGGCTGGCCCTACAGACACATCAGTTATCAAACGGTTACTTCAGGTGACGCCTGGGAGTGGAGGTGGGGAAGCAGGGAAGGTAGGAAGTGTAAAAGGCATAAATAGGTTTTCTGCTAATGTTGTTTCATTACTTTCATTCAATTTATTGATTTTACAGAGAGAGGAAGGGAGAGGGAGAGAGGCAAGGGGGAGAGAGAGAGAATGAGACACAGAGAGAGAAGGAGAAACATCAGTATTTGTTGTTCCACTTACTGATGCATTCACTGGCTGGTTCTGGTGTGTGTCCTGACAGGGGATCAAAGACGAAAACCTTGGGGTATCGGGACAATGTTCTAACCAACTGAGCTACTGTTATTTTTTAAACACAATATACTGATCAGTGAGAACAAAGATAAGCTGAAAAATTCTCAGAGCATGGGAGAAAGTCCTTTCTCCAAAAAAGGTGAGACACTGCATTACATAAAATATAAGCACTCAATCATTAGACAGATGTTCTCCTGACTAAACATTTGAAGTCAAATAAATAACAACAAAAAAACCATCAATTCACTTGAATTTATACTTGTAGTCAGGAAATGTGAAAATCTTGACAATTAAAGTAATTCCGGTCTAATTCTTATTCACTTTTTCTAACCAATTATATACAATAATTAATTTCAGTTAATATATTAGTAAGCTCTGCCAAATCATAAGGTACACAGTGAGAAAAAAATATAATTTTTAAGGACCAAATGGCAAATTTAGAGATTTACAAAGCAATGTTTATATTTACAAAATAATGGCCCTAAAAAGGTGGAAATAACATATTTCCTCTCTTTGGTTAATGGAGAAGAGTAATTTGAGAATGGTAAGGCCAGGTTCAGGGCTACTTTGTGAATTTCAGGAAGTGTACAGAAAATCAATGCAACAATGTGACTCATGTAGAGACTACCTTACTGTTTCCTTGTGGGCTAACAATGAGAGTTAACAGAGCATGTCCCAACATCTTCCCAAAGTGTTCCAACACCAGTCACTAGAGTTCTGCCAGCTTCCCCCCTTCAAAAAAGGTTTTATATTAGAGTAAGTTTGGAAAACTGTGTTTCTATTATTCCACCTGAGAATCAAATAATATCAACATTTTATAAGTTCTAAGAAGTTTCATAGTAAATAAACCTCAAATGTATCTAATCCAATATTTTACTAATTTATATGATCACAAAACTCTTTTGGAACAACCCTAGTAACATCCTGCTACTTCCACCACGACTGAAAGATCCTGAGAAATTCTGCTAATTGACATAAAACTGTGGGAACATCTATAACAGACACCTTTACAGACAAAGCTCCCCCCTCATCTCTCTGCTCTCATTTTCTCCTTACACCCAGGGTTCCAGATTTGTTACAGCTCCTCCCCCAAAGAATTAGTTTCCACCTCTGACGACCAAGTGTAAGCAACTAGAACATCACGGTCCACACAGACAACCCAAAGATATAATTTCTTTTCTGGGTTTAAGTCATTTAAATGTAAGTAAGAACACTCTACTTTCTTACATATTTCAAGGCAAATGTCCCAGGAGCCAGCACCCCAAATGATCTCTTCTCTTTTTCTATCTGTCAATGTTTATTAAAGTACAGAAATAAGGAAAATATAATCGATGCAATTAAACATACTCTTTCAGGAAAAGCCAACCCCCACCACAAGCTTTTTTATAAAAAGTATCATAAGATTTTAATAAACTATTCTCCCTTTTCCTCTAATTCATTATTTTCACACTTTCTTCTAAACATTCTCCTTTCCAATGTCAGTGCTGCCAAACCCCTGAGAATTAATCAGCAACAGGAAATACAGTAATTAACTCACATAGCTTTGTAGTCTCGGTTAATTAATCATGACTAGAGAATGATAACATATTTATCTGGTAGGGCATAAAAGGACAAACCATTCCAGGCATGGAGAACACCTTAAAGCAAGTGAAAGTTTATAACAAGTCACCTTAGCTTCCAATTGAGCCATTTATAATTAAAAAGGCCCAGGAACCAATAAAGCTTTGTGAAAAGCTACTCCATTTAACATGTTTTCATTAGGTTTTTAATCAGTGAAGTTTGGTACCATTATATTTAAAGTTAAACAATGTTAAAGAAAACAGTTATTTTACTACATACATCTCTTCTCCAATCAATACCTGTGCTATTTAATAATTATGACCTCCCTGCCCTTAAGACCTTTATCTCTTTAATGATTTATTTCATATTACCTAGAGCTATTTTAACTGGTTAGCCAAAATGTTAACTATGGCTCTAATTCTCTAGCTTTTATTTCTATTCCTCACAATACCACCTAATATATTGTCTAAAACAATAGTAGTTTAAGAAATCACAAAGGAAGATATATTCTATCAGTAAATTACGGGTAAAATGATAGCAAGAGACTGGTTTTAAAGTTGGAAGGCCATTTTATTCCCTGATCTCTGACTTGCTCAACACGTGACCAGGCAAGTTATTCAGCCTCTTCGAGCTCAATGACTGCATCTGAAAGTCGGGATACTGCCACCTGCTTTGCAGAAGGGCCGCAAAGTTAAATGAGAAACGTGAAGAAGGTGTTAGCTTATCTGTTTGATACACACAAACAAATTTTCTTTCTTTTTGGTCCTTCTTCCTCCTTCCTCTAGATAGGAGTCATGCGTTCTGCACAGAACGGCATTTTAAAAAACCTGCGGTGATACTCCTAAGTGGTCTGCATTCCAAGTCATGCTGTGCCTGCAGTTCATGCAGGGTCCTTCTGTTATCAGCCTTCAGGTAGAACAACGTTCTTAAGTATCTCAGCTAGGAACAGTAATTTAAGGGGAGAAAGGGGGCGAGAGAGAACAGGCCTGGAAACGAATCCCGGGTCAGGAGCAGAGGGCACAGTGGGGCTGAAGGAGCGCGTCTGCCGCGGCATCCTGGCACCCCGTGCGTCCCCTCCCCCCTCCCTGTGACGTCTGCCGAGCCAGTCCGTCCTGTGCTCCCATCCTCGAGACACGCTGGCAGTTCATGTGTGTAAGGCAAAAAGGAATCGATTTACACATTTCAAATACGTAGTACTTGTCATTAGCAGTTCATGTAAAAGGTTTGTGAGAAGGAAGAGGAAACAAAGCATTTGCTCAAGGAGGTTTTCAACTAATTTACAAATTTCATTTAATTACACATTATGACAATAATGTCTCATTACGTGACAAATTAAATAATGGCTGACACAGTAAATAGCCAAATATCTAGACAATTATTCCTGTACTAGAACTATAGAGTCTAAAATGGAAATCCTGACAGAAGGAAACAGGTGTTTGCAGTGGTTCACTCCGGGCAGGGCCACCACTTGTCTAAGGAAGGGAACAGCTCTAACACCAGGTGCACGCTGGTGTCTCTGCCGACCCTCTAGTGTTCCTGACAAATGTCACCGCACTTGTTGGGGGGGGTGACGTTTCTCTTACTCTTTCTTAAGGGTGAATCTGACCGATCTTTATTTATAACCAAAGTAAAAGACACACTTGCCCACTTGGAAGCTGATTACACGCTCTCCTCATAACTGTGTGTGAATCCCACTACAAAGGATTCACAGTTCTGGTAAGTGAAGTGCTTTCTTTTTTCTTTTTCTCTGATGAAACTTACCCATTGTGAGTTACCAGGCACTGCCTCAGACCCAGCTTCCGGAAGATGTCCACCACGATCTCCATGGGCGTGTGGTCCGTCACCGTGAAAGGGCTCATGTCGAGAATGCTGCGCAGCTTCAGGGGCCGCGGGCTTTCTGCTGGAAGCGACGGGGTGTGCTGCGCGAAGCACACACGGGAGCTGCCCACGATGCCTTCTTGTTTCTTCCTTGCGCTTTCTGAAGAGATTGAGAAGACCAGAAGTTAAAATGTGACAGATGAAACAAACAAATGCATCCATGACTTTTGGCCCTTTCATTTTTTCCTTTCTCCTTAAACAAGAAAAATCAACTGAACAGTCACAGTAATTTCTTATGTTTAACAGAATCAGAATCCACAAACACAAATCATCCCCACATAAATAAAATATTATTGGTATATGTTTTATGGGGCTGAGGTTGTCTTCTAACTTTGGGGGATAAGGAAACATGGCTGGAATACGAGATTTTAAAACCCGTGCAAATTAGAGAGATCCGTCATCGAATGCGCCTGCCTGTGCTGACAGCCTCTTGCACTACACACTGGCGGTGGGACTAAAGAGAGCTCCATCCTTGCTCCCACCACCTCTGCACGTCACCACTGTGAACTAGCTAGTTCTTCCTCTTTTCTAGTGTGTGAGCTTCATATTCTCCTGAGTCCAGAGCACTAACAGGTGGGCTCAAACTGTCATTATTTGCAAAGGCTGTTAGCGGCCTCCTCCAGTGTGCTCTGCTGCCTACTCCCACCTCCGACAGTGCTAGACAGAGCGCGGCAAAGATGCAGAAAGCCACAGAGGAAGAACAGAGGCCATGGAAACAGAAAGGAAATCCATGAAATGGAGAAAGTACGAAAGTAAAAGAGCTTAATGCTTCTGTTTTGAATTAGTGTGTATTCAAAACTGTCCTTTAATAAGATATTTTATGTTATACATACATATAAAACCTTGTATACAGGTCTACTTTTACCATTCAAAAACTTAAACTTTACAAATATACGTGGGTAAATACTTAAGGTATGTTCAAAAAGTCACATGACTAACGCTTCTGATGACGTGACTTGACCTCATATATCGCAACTATTACCTCTTAAAGAATACTCTCTGCTAACTCAACATTCTATTTCTTAAGCCAGTAACAAAACTAAAATATATATCCACTAAATCAGTGGGAATGTAATTCTTAACTTTACCACTTTCTTCTAAAAACCTGGCGCCTTTCTTTAATTTCATTGGAAATTCCAAAATTCTAATCTTTTCTGTTTCTTTGCCTGGCTACCATTAAAACCTAAAGAATAGGAATCTAAAAAACAGAACTCTTCTCTGACCGCAGGTTTGGCCATGGTGATGGCATAGAAATTCAAACACTTGAACAGAGACAAGTCTGGCCACATACTTGGCCCAGCCTGGCAACTACTACATTACTTAAAGCAAAACCTGGAATGATAGGGCTGCCAGTTTTTGAAAACGTCTTCCAAAAATGTAAGCCTTTTCCTAAACTGAGTAAGATACTCTCTGTAGGCTCTTCCTCCTCCTCCTCTTTTCCTTTAATAGCTCTTACAAACTGAGAGTTTCCAATTTGACTTGAGAAACACTTCCCATCTATGCTGTGCAGTCTTTCCTCTTCAAGTGACACCAGAATTGAATGTTTTACCCCCCTTTTGCAATGGCCACAGGGACAAGTTGGGAGGGGGATGACAGGCTCACAGAAGAAACCTCTGGAGACAGACCAGGTGCTGGACATTTTCAGCTCAGGGTCCGCTACTAAAAACTGCAGAGTGCCAAAGCAATAGCTTGACGCAAATATTCTCTATTACCTCTGGGAGTTGAGGGAAGAGGGGTTGGTCTCCTGATTAAGACTACAGTATTATTGGGTAAGAGGAAAAATTAATTTTGGAGAAACACAGTTGCTTCCTCCTCAGAAAAAGTTTACTTATCTCCAAGAAATAACACAGCATGGCTGATGTCTTTAAATGATATTTTCAGGAATGTCAGCCCAAAATACAATAGCGATTGCAATTACAATAGCAAATACAATTACTTCCACACTTTTTCAACCTGACATTTAACCAAAAATAAAATCTCAATGATTTTCTCACTTTAAACTAAATATTAGAAGTCAATGTTGTAAACCTGAACCCAAAAACTAAGGAAGTAAAACCTTGTGAATCTGATATGAAACAAACCAATGAATATGGGATTTTCAGTGACTTGCACTCAAATAAGCCAACTTTATTAAATATGAGAGGGTATTTAGCTGGAAACCCAGCACTTGCCAAGGCCTTATATAACATGTTAATCAAGAATAATACCAATTTAACAAGGTTTATCTGAGTGGTAAAAAAGAATCTAACTCCAAACTGATGATAATGCCGAGTCAAAAGATATAACTATATTTAGCAAGAAAACAATCCATGGAAGCATAAATTCCCTTCCTAAAGAACATAAGACCTCTGTCCCAACCAGCCCAACCAATTAAATTTATTGCTTTCCTTTCTTCCAGAAATCTACTATATATCCATGTCTATCTACCTAGAATACCAACATATGTAAGCGTGCATGTATGTGTATTTTTTTTAAAGGTACCTATTGCAATTGTCAGATCTCTTCTGAGGGCAAATCCCACTAATCTCTGAGATTCTTTTGACATGATGACAGGGAAGCCATTGTAACTGGTTTCATTAATCATATTTTCTATGTCATCCACTGTCATATTGTCCTGGGTCAGGACAGCCAAGGGAGGATCATTCCTTCGAGGTCTCATGACATCAGCAGCCAGGGTGGTATGAGTGAATTCTTCTTTTGCATCCAAGAAAGGGTATCCATTTAACCGAATGTGCGCTTCATAAATGCCTTCCCTACCAAAGGCGTCTCCAACCCATTTACTGGTCATTACTGCGGCCATAAGGGGAACAATATACTCCAGGCCTCCAGTGAGCTCAAAAACAATAACCACCAAGGAGACGGTCATCCTTGTCACACCACCTGAAAAAAATAAGCACCACTGGTCAGGAAGAACAGGATCCTCATCCATA
Source organism: Carollia perspicillata (assembly GCA_004027735.1). Lineage (NCBI taxonomy): Eukaryota > Metazoa > Chordata > Mammalia > Chiroptera > Phyllostomidae > Carollia > Carollia perspicillata. The sequence goes on from PVKM010022526.1 coordinate 18,738, forward strand.
CACACTAGTAGAATCTGTGCACTGGGTTGGTTGATATAAATTGTCAACATAAGTTAGTGAACAGGATTATTATCAAAAACTACTATTAGGGCAATTATCACTACTTAATAAGATCTAGAAGAATACCAATCATCTTTGTTTATAACACAGAAGACTTGAAATAACATTTCAAAACCTGTTTGCTTCATATGAAAAAGAATACCTGGCCAACCAAAACAAGTCTGTCATTTTGGTTCACTGCTAGAGCAAAGACATAATTTCTCCCTGTAAAAGATTATTATTGATTCTTAAGGAACCTGGTGAAGCACATCAGAGCTATCTTCTCCACCACTAATTTATACATTAAATTCATATGTGGGCAGAATATTAATTTGATTCATTTCTTCCCCTAAATCTTTCCAAACTGAGTAAAATATTTTGGTGCTGTGTGATTCGTGGTAGCAGTATAAATTCCCTCCCTCAAAAAACTCTTGTACTCATTCACCCAAATCACCAGTCTGAACCACCTTCTCTACACGGATGACTCCCCCACACCTCTCCGTCTACTGCTGCACGCGTGCCCTGTCTCCAGCTCAGCAGGCCTTATCTCGTGCTCGTCTCACTTATCTGTGAAAACACCATCACAGAAAGCACTGTACACTTAAAACTAAACTCCCCTTCTTCCCAAAGAGCCCCCCATTCCAACTCCCCTGACTCCAACAGCGGACATGACATTCATCCTGACAACCTAGGTCATCGCTCTTGCCTCACGCCTTTGCTTTATCCCAACATCTACGCTCACCTAGTCCTCTATGATTTGCTCTGCAAAATACCTATGGGCACCTTTCTCAACATTCTCACTGTTACCAACCTAGTCCGGACCCTCAAGACTTTGTTTCTTAATTTCAATACTCTTTTGTGTTTACCTCCTTAACTGCAGGCCTATTACCTACAGTCCCCTTTCTAAGCAATGGTCCAGGTTAATTTTTCCTAAGTAATACTTTCCCCATGTTGCTTCTTTGCAGAAAAACCTACCAGGGTTCACCAGTTCACACTATATTAGGCTTAAACTCTTCCTTTTTGTTTTTTAACCTAAAAATAGAAGGGAGAAAGGACCTATCATATACTACGTATCAACAATATGCTAGACATGTCCTAGTCAATTTACAAAGGCACTTTTAAAAATTATTTTTTACTAAGCAATTATTTTACTTGACACCATGCTAACAGCTTTATATACAGTTTTATCTCATATAATCCTTAAAACAACTGTAGGAGATAAGCAATTATTATTTCCACTCTAAAGGTTAAAAAAAAAGAAATAAAGGAACTTTCCCAAAGTCATCAAGCTACATGTGGCAAAGCCACAACTCTGTCACAGATCTGACCAGGTCCAAATACGAATTCATCCTAACATAAATTGTGCTCCATAATCTGCTCCTTCTCACCAATCCAACTCTTTCCCCCAAAATATCCAAAATGCACTGTCTCACTTCAATACTGTCAGTTCCCCCACAGCCCCAAGATACTAAATCTATTCCTATTCTAATTTCTTTGTCTTCACATTACTATAGTCTTCAACAAAGTCCTCTCCCTTAAATTCTATTCTTTTAAAGTAAAGCTCATGCTCTGCCCTACCTGAACTACTTCAGTTCTTTTTTCCTCTCGATTCCTACAGGTTTCATAGGCTCTTTCAGCACTGTATGTAACCACCATCTATGGCTCACTATATTTCCTCAGTGTGGGTCTTGTCTCCCCAACTTGACTGCAGTTGAGGTTGGTCCATGTTTTATACTCTTTTTCTATCACTCACTGCACCTAGCTCAGCCCTAAACAGAAAGTGGATACTTAATAAATACTCACTACTTTAGTGAAAAATGATTCTGCCCTTCACTTTCATTGATATTACACTTCTGAAGTTCAATAATGACTTTATGCACTTTTGATCAATAATTACTTTAACACTTTTGATGCATGAACAAAAACAAAAGTCAGTCAAATACCAACTATCATTAAACATGTAACCAAAGTTCAGCTGGCATGTTAAATATAAAATAACTACTTTTCATGACCAAAAGGACAATAAATAGACTTTAAGGTTTTTTAAAAATCTTTAACCAAGGATATGTTGATTGATTTTACAGTTAGAGGAAGGGGTAAAGAAGGAAGAGGGAGACAGAGGGAGGGATTGAGGTGGGGAGTGGAGGGAGGGAAAGAGAGAAAGAGAGAGAGAGAAACATCAATGTGAGGGACAAACATCGATTGGTTGCATCCTGTATACATCCCAGTAAGGATCAAACCCTCAAACTTTCAGCATACTGGACAATGCCCCAACCAACTCAGCTACCCAGACAGGGCTAGGCTGATAAGTATTTAATGCAAATAGTTTGCTTTTCTTTATTAATAGAGTAGTTACCTTTCTCATTTTGCTATAAATACACCTTAAATGGAAGAATACTGGTAAAGGAATCTTTTACTGTGGCTAAAAATAAATCACTGCAGAGCCCCAAGTAAAGCTACTCTGCAGCTTTGCTAGCGTGCTAATCTCAGGAACCATGCTCTGGCTGGTACAGGTAAATCAAGATCCCTGACATTGAAAAAACCCAAAACCTGCTTGGACAGGATTTGAATTAAACCTATGCTGTACTGAGATGTTTTCTGTTATAGAGCATTATGTGGTATTATAAAAATGCCATATTAAATTTTTGTATTAAATTTTCAGAGAGAAGTAAATAAAACATAATGGTATAAATACCATATAATGGTAGTAGTGTTTAATTTGTTAAAACATTCTCTTCCTCTGTCCTGCACCCCTCCCTCTCCCTCACCCCAACCCAGTTAAGCAGGAGCAGAGTCTTCCTCTGTTTTCTTTCAGATTCACAAGCACCCAGCACAGACAGGCACAGTGGCATTACCTAAGCACGCAGCAGCACCAACCATGGCATAAAGGCCAGGAGTAATGCAATCAGCCCCGACCTCACACCACTCCTTAAAGATAAACCAGTCGTGGTGGTAATAGGCAAGCTGCTCCACGGCAATCCCCAC
>PVKM010022527.1:0-21765 GCA_004027735.1 Carollia perspicillata
TTTTTTTTTAAGCAAAGAATAATTCTTATTTTCTCAGAAGCCTCAAAAGGCAAAGGAAAAAATCAGTATATTGATCCCTGCAATGGATTCCAATGTTATCCTAGCTTCAGAAGGTGTCTAGTTACAGAGAAACATTTTAGTAATCGTACGGTTCAGACAGACCTTATGTGACCCTATTCATTCCTGACCAGCAAATAGTTTTTGTTTAACTTCGAAAGAAACCAGACAAACTCTGCAAGGTTACTTGTAATCATGACACCATTCTTAGAATTGCCATGTGCTGGGAACATGCCTTCTCGCTTCCTCCTTCTATCTACAGTATAAATCTGAAGGACTTTGTTATGGCTCTTATACTTGGCACATCTTAGGCCTATTTAGAACATCAACACCATCAATCACAAAATATGGGGCCGACCAGCTGGATGAACTCTGGCTATCATGCAGGGGTTATTTGTCATCTGGGCATGTCTGTTTGGTATATAACACTCCTTCAGTCCCAGAACAATTTTCCCCCTCCAAAAATATTCTCTTTGATTCAGGAAACACGTGATTAATAAAGGACAAGGGTTTAAAGCCACAGGTCAAGGCTAAAAGTCTTAACCAAACAAGTGCATTGCTTACTAACGTTTGCATCAGCAGTCAAAAATTTCCTTGAAGAGCTCCTGCACCGAAGAAACACACGTCTGTTCTTAAATGCCATAAATTTCAAGGGATTGCAGCAACTGTGTTCATCGTGAGGGATTTATTTTAAAATAATGTTGCACATCTGAGAAATGTTTCGCTGCAGAATAATAACATCACATCAAGCATTTAAAAGGCCCATTACAAACATTTACAATTTAATATAAGAAATTAAACTTGAACTCCCATAGTTTAACCAATATGATATATAAAGCAAATTTGTACTATAACATCAGAACAATTTACATTAAAAATAAACTGTCTTCAAAGATATCTATTTGTACTAAAATGGATTTAAAAGCAACACTCCTTGTTCATACTTTTTGTCTTATTTATATGCCATCTACAATACTCAATGGTAGTTTTCCATTAGATAGTTTTTCTTTTATCCATGCTTCCCCTCCTTCCACCAGAAGAACCTTGTTTCACAGTTATAGGATATTGGATTTTCTTCTTTCTAGGCAATTATTATAGTTCTATTCTATAATAATATTTATTTGATTTTTATGCATTGTTTTTATGTATGTGATGACAGGGGAAAAGCAAATTTTAACAACATAAATAAATAAATTTTTGGTCAATCTTTACAATTATCTTAACACCAACTTAACTGAGAGTGACTCTGTTTATTTTACTGGAATTCTAAAGGGAGCCACAAACTCCTGTTGGATATCTAAATAGCTTCTCAGAAGAAAAGTGATAAGTAGATTGTTTCACAGTGTTGATGACGTTACAAGGCCTAAGGAGCACGTCAGTCATCACTTTGGTTCAACTTGTACAAACGTCTAAGTTCTCACACACACACTGCACCTGAGGTAACCAGTCTTGCTGCAGCTCCACTTTCTTTACCTCTCGGCCAAACGCCAAAGGAATAAAAATAGAAACTCAGTACAAAACATACTGTATTAAAAATGTGTTTCCATTGAAATCCATACTGGTGATACATGTATCCCGTAGACCTCCTGAAAACCACAGCCTGCGGGCAGGAAGGGGCTTTGGATGTCATCTGGCCTGACTTCTCACCCTGCTGCTGTAGAGACCCAGCCTTCAGAGGGGAGGCGGCAGAGGCGAGACTAGAACTCTGGCCTCCCTTCTGCCTGTCCAGTGTCCCATGTGTCACAGTATAAATCCTTCCTGTGGCTCAATTGTGCAATATTGGTGCACCATATTTGGGTAAATTTAACTTGCTCACAGCTGGGCCATCTGTTGCTCCGCTGCTTATGCTAATATGATACATTGCGCCTTTGACTGCTGATGGGGTCTTCTTGGCGCTGTATGTGCATAATGTTCTCAGTTAACTCAGTTGACCCTGTTAAACAATGACAATGTGTGTGAGGCCTGGGTTTGTTAGCATTCATTGTTACAAAAACAGGGTTACTGACCTTGTCATATTTAACAGCGCTGAGCAGACACAGCACCGTGGATCCTGAGGGTGAATAAAGAATTTCCAGTGGTGATGTAAGAACTATGCTAATTAGTTTCTCCTGCCATTCTGCTTCTAGACACTGAGTAACTGTACGGTTTGGCTAGAAGACTCACTGAGCCCTGAACTAATAAAACCCAAGAATTTTTATAAATAATAATAAGAATGTGTTTCAACACGCCACTTCCCTTCAGTTCAAGAGTGGCTTTTGCAGAACGGTGTGCCTGGGGTGATCGCTCTATTTTTGCTGTTGCATCCCAGCCTGAAATAGAAATGAAACAATGTAGATTGACCCCCCCCCCAAAGCATAAAAATAATCATCTATTAATTTATATTCCCTTAAAATAATTTTCTTAAGAAGGAGTTTTTAAAAATGCTAGCATACTGCAACTAAGTCAGAACTGTATGTAAGGCCTGGTTTATGTATCTAGGCATTTGGATATGGGTATTCTTGCCTCAGTAGAAAAACAAGCTAAGTTAATTTTTAACAATGCAATATTGCCTCGGTACATCTTGTTCTCTCTTTCCCTCGGGGTCTTACACGAATGAATCAGAAAATTGCTCCCTTATGTTAAGCTTGAGTCTGCACCTGTGTTAAATTCACATGGAACTGGAATTGGGGGTGTGGGGGTGGGGATAAATGTCAGCAAAACTAATAGGATGATATATCTGAGTTTGAATTCTCAAATGGACTAGCTAATGCAGAGACCATCAACGGGAACGTTTTTGTAGGCATATTGTTTCACATCTAAAACTGAAATTAGGATATATAATCATGTTGATCAGCTGTCCTCAACTTCTGAGTTTATGATTAGAAGCATCTGGCTTCAGATTTTAGGAAACTCAGATTATCAGGCATTTTGGAAATTCTGGCATGCCAACATTTTTGCTTTGCCTTCTTTGGAGATCCTGGATCCCTTTCCAAGTATTAAAACAATCCCTAGTTTCAGACATGTTAAGAGAGATCCTGAAAAGTAAGCAAGTCATTGAAGCAAATATAAAAAGCAGTAAAGAGTTGAAAGAAAGGGAGAGATTAATGACCTCTCTGGATTTGCAAAAGCAAGCAGAATTTTTGATGTCCTAGACAAGTGGGTGAGTGGGAGGTGGAGAAAGCACAGGTCAGTATAAAAGTGCGGGGAATACAGTGAGGAAAACAGATAGGTGGGCAGAGTTATGTCCTCATTCTGAGATGGCTCTTCATTCATGAATGGAAGTGGTTGGAACGAGTCATTTTGCCTCCCAGTGAAGCAAACTTGTTTATGAAACTTCACATCTGCTCGATTTACATTGTGCAGCACGACATTGAGGTTTTAAGGCAATATTGGCAGACATTCGAGCTGCATTCCGGATGAAGACATCTGTGTCTTTGTAAGATTTTGCTATCAGAAGAAGGAAAAAATGAGAAAGGAGTTTGGGGCTCTGAGACTGAGACACTTCAGTTTTATCAGCCATGAAGCACACACCAAAGGAGGGCGATTATTTGCATATTGCAAAGGAGACTGGTTAGAATCCAATCTATTGAATCCAGATGTGGGTTTCTTCTGAGATTTTTTTTTTTTAAAGTGAGGGTTGCCAAAACTTCATGGGAGCAGAGACCACAAGCTAACATAAGCCAAAGGACTCTCAAAGTACAAGGAACGTTTTTGGCTTATGAGACACCTTACTTCTTTAAGCTTGGTGGCTGAAATAATAGAGTAAACTGGTCTATGATGAATTAAAGGTTATTTACAAATGGCTGGCCCTTGTCTAAACAAAATCTTCCAGAAATAACTCTACAAGAAGTGCTCCTGATAGGATGTTCAATCACCTATCTGGAGAACACCACAACTGGTAGTTTATGCTCTCTTATCAGGAAGTAAACTCCAGGGAAGCAATCTGTGAAAACCCTTCTCCTGGCACATGGGTGTGAAGGATGGACTTTGAATACAATGTCAAAGGCATATTTTTAAAAAGCGTAAATGCTCATAGAAATGCCATATCTTTTAAGAAATGAATAGAAGCAGCATGAAAGCTAGGGTGGGGAGAGGTTAAGGGGTGGAGGGACTGAGCCAAAAAAAGGAAAAAGGACTCATGGACACGGACAACAGTGTGGTGATGGTGGATGCGGGAGAGGGTATGATGGGATGAAATGGCAATGAAAAAAAATACAACAAAGATTCAATGAAAAAAACAAACTAACAGGGAAGTCCTTTGATTTTAGAAATTGATTGGCTTAAAAATATTAGAAAATAATTTTGTAGGGGAATTCTGTTGTTCTTGTGTTTTCTTTTCAAATGAGACTAATTTTGACTAGTCAGAAAAATCTTACCTTTCCCTTGGGACCAGGATGCTTGAAAGAAGTACTTGAGAACTAAAGCAAGTAGCAGTACGAGTAAAAAACATTTGATCTTAGTTTATTTTGTAAATGTATTGAACACTTGACAGTAAGTAGAAGAAATAATTTTCCACTAATTTATCATTCTGGCAAATCAATGAGTTTCCATATTTCTGTGTTCTCTTCAACTACATGTGAATACATTTTTTAGGCTATTTCAAGTATGCTAGAATAGGTATTTTTCCCTAAATAACAACTTAGTGGAAGCCTTTCCATTTGACTGTTTAAATATCCTGGAATGTCTTGGATTTATGGAGTTTAATTTATGTGTTTATTAATCTGGCTAATTATTATTTGATAAGAACATTTTTTGTTTGTGTTGGACTTGAACTTTTTTCCTGAAATCACGAATAAAACCTAGGATTTATTTAAACTCCTTTTGGAGCTTTGGCTTTTTCCTGTACTTGTTTTAGACCACTTAATGCTACTTAAAAAATATACGACCAAATTTGAGAATGAGAAACTCAGAAAAGTGCTAATTTAGAATAAATGGAATCCATTTCAGTTCCACTGAATTCAAGTCAAACCTAAACTTGCTTTCATTGTGGTAGGCAGTGTAAAGGCCGCACAATCGGATGAGGATTTCCAGTCTCCCAGGGCCTTCGGACATACATACATGTGCCTGGGTTGGACTGAGGCAGTTTAATGCAGACACAAGCAAAGTCCTTGGAAAACTTCTACCCAAGGAGATGGCAAAATTACTCCAAAACCAAGGGCTTCTTGGAGTAAGTGGAAATTGAACTGGGCCTCGCAAAATGGGTGGGCATGATTTACTTTTGTTTAGATCCCTTGATAAACTAATCTTGCTAAATGAAATACATCCTCTGAAGGCAGTGAGTTATGCAAGAGTGATTTTAAGCTTCCTTTAATGAGTGGACACGGAGAGATAGCTCTTTCTGAACACAGGCTCTCTGCCCCGTAAGCCTTTCTTAGGCCACTTAGCAGTGAGCAAAGTGGCTTCATGAGCATATGATCCATGCATTTGCACAGGACGCTGCATGCAGAAGAGCCTTGTACTTGTGGTTTAATGCTCTGCAGTCATTGTCTGGAAAGTCTTAATAATTGTTTCTTTGTACATATAGTCCAATAGGACAATGGAGCATGTGCTGGGGGCCTGAAGCCTTGGCTCACATGCTGTCCCATGTCTTGCCACCTCCACACCTCCATATGGAGGCTCTCAGTCCCCTTATACTCGCCAGCACACTCTGCCTTTATCTCTCTCTCCCCATCTCTATCTCTGCACATAGAAAATAAGCTACCCTCCTCCTGGTGGGCGACCAAGTTGCATTGACAAGGGGAGGGAGGCCTGTGTTCCATCATTTACATCTGTCCCTGCTGGGGAGCTAGGCATGAACATGGGGAGGGTCAGGGTTAAGTGTGCATCCCTCTGGGGCATCTCATTGCAGGTAAGATGGTAGCTGGCAGCACTGTAGTGCAATTGGGACAACTGGCTATGATCCTCTCCCCACCTCTGATCCCAGTACTGCATATGTTTCAGTACAGAGGTTACACTCCCTTGCAGGTTGCCCACTTGCCCACAAATTGAAGAGACCGATATCCCCCCACCCCCAGCCAAGTCCCACATTTCCCTTTTGCCCTGGGGCTGAAAATTATGTAGTTGTTTCTGACCTCGAGGCAGGTATTACTGTCCTCCTATTACTGATGGGAAACTGGAGACTAGAGAAGGGCTGGTAAGTGGCAGAGCAAGTGGTCCCACCCTAAAGCCCCTTCTCCCTCCACCCTGTGGACTGTACCACTTCCTTTGAGAAACAGCCAAGTAAGTGAGAGGGGCCACGATGTGCTGACTTCCCCATGCACACCCTTTCCTTTGGAGTGGCCTGGAGATGTGCAGGAGCCCTCTCTTAAGAACATAGACCTGTACCTTAAAGGACTGGGTCCCCATGGTTCTAGTGGATGAGTGACAACTGTACTTGAACAACAATAAAAAAAGAAAATGTTGAGCTCCAGGGTCACTGTTACAACTAAATTCTTTTTTCCAAAATTCCTATATTACAACCCCAACTCCCAGTCCCTCAGAATGTGGCTGAGTTTGGAGATAGAGTCTTTAAAGAGATGATTATCTTAAACTGAGGCTGTCAGGGTGGGCCCTAATCCAGTCTGACTCTTCATAAGAAGAGAAAATTTGGACACACAAATTGACACCAGGAATGGGCTTACACAGAGGACAGACTGAGAGAGACCTCAGAAGAGACCAAACCAACCAACACCCTCACCTTGGACTTCTAGACTTCATAACTGTGAGAAAATACATTTCTGTTGTTTAAGTCACTCATGCAGTGCTATTTTTGTTATGGCAGTTCTAGCAAACCAAAATGCCCACCAAGACCCTGATATATTCATACATCAATCTTCTGCTGGTCAAAAAAGTGTAACTTGATTCTACCAAGTGTTAACAAAAATGAAGAGCTATCTACAAAAACCCATTGGGTGGGACATGAAAATTCTGTAGGACAGAATTCCTACAATGCCAGGTTAGGAGAATGAGAAAAAGAAAATGGAATGAGGAGAAAAGAAAGAAATTTAGAACACTGTAGGTAAGGAACCATCTAGTGATTGTCTCTCACTTTTTTTTATATAAACAAGTAATGGGGGGAGAGGAATAATAAGGGATAATAGGGGAAGGGCCATCAAGGATCATGTATAAAAGACACATGGACAAAGCCAAAGGGGTAGGTTAGAGGGTGGGAGGTGGGGAATGAGTGGGGTGAAAATGGAGACCACTGACTTGAACAACAATAAAAAAACAATACTACATGTTTATTGTAAACACATTTTCTATATAGTAGATCTGCCAGAAGCTTGTTAACTCTTCAGAATTTTTAGAGATTTTATTTATTTATTTTTACAGAGAGGGGAAGGGAGGGAGAAAGAGAGGGAGAGAAGCGTCGATTGGTTGCCTTTTGCATGCGCCCCAATGGGGACTGAATGTACAACCCAGGCATGTGCTCTGACCAGGATTTGAACCTGAGATCTTTCACATTGCAGGACGATATCCAACCAAAGGAGCCACACTGGTCAGGGCTGTATCTTTCTTTACCTCTTCATTCCCCATCTCAGTTCCCTCCTCAGAGGTTATTACTAATTGGTATATTGTCTCAGACTATTTTAAAAATGCATTTAAGGATACATGTATAATATTTCTAAATATGTTTAATTTTGACTATAAAATAAATGTGGTTATATAATATGTATGCTTTGTGATGTGTTTCCATTTAGCAATTCGAATTAGGAATTTTTCCATTATCTCCCACATACCTTTATCTTAGGTAATTTATTGTGAAATTGAGGGAACCCCACAGTATGGATGCTGTATAATTTATTTAACCATCTCCTTACTGATACACATGCAGGATCTTTCCAGTTTCTTCTGATTATAAAAATTACTGCAATGAACATTTTTGTAGACACGTATTTATGACATTTAGATTTCCTATTGCTGTATTTCTTACTTACTTCTCTCAGTCCACTTTTGCTTCTGGATTTCTTTTTGGAATGTATGGCTAAAACAACTTTCTCCTACCCAGATTAAGTGTGTAAAAACAGACTGAGATGCTTTTTCTTTAATGCCTATATAACCAGGGTTATATATGATTTCCTGTTTCCTTGGTAGAGCACAAGGAAAGTGCTTTAACTGTTAAAGCCACACAGCATGCCTGCCCCACCTGGAGTCAAGAGTATGCGGTCCACAGAGGGAAGCTTAAGCTGCTGAGCTTAATGCATGAGCGCTCTGTGGTTTCAGGTGGAAAGGCAATACAGCTGTGAGCAGGGGCCTGACTCGGTGTCCTCCCTACTTCCAAGGTGACAGTGCCGACTCAGGGTGACACTCATGATTCTTATTGGGATGGACATATACGCACCCTTTGTACTACTGAGGACGTGTAGGAGTACCCCGATAAAGGCTGGGCGGTTCTTCCCCATTTCAGTGTTCCAGTTCAAGGACCCCGTCCAGTGAATAATACATCCAGGGAAAAAGAGTGCCTTATGTTATGGCTGCATAATGCACCTAGTGGGACTTGCTGAAGAACAGCCAAGTTAGTTTTACTGTGATTCCGTAAATAAGGTCTTTTGGTTAAAGAACTAAATACCCAGAATGATTTATTCTAATAGCCTAATGGGTGAAGAGACACATAGATTATAGAACAGTATTTAACATTTTAAGCATTTCAAGATGGGTTCTATATATATTTCTATCACTAGATTCTGGGCCTTCCCTCTTAAGCTGAAAGCATTTTGAATCCCTCCTAGTGTCTGAAACCTTCCAGTCTCTGTTCTCTTTGGCAGAACTTCATGCCTCCTGGCTTCAGGCAGCAATTTGTCAAGAAAGCTTGCCATTTTGGCCTACCTCCCCTTTATTTCTTGTTTCCTCCATCCACTCAGGCTTCAAAAACCTCTAATGAGCTGTTTACCTTAATTATTCCAGCTAGGACTTCATCTGGTACCAGGTTCTCCCACATCTGAGGACCCAGAGTGCCTGCATCTTCCCCAGTAGGAGAATCTATCTATTTTTTGGGAAAAACGCATTTCCTCAACTCCAGTCTGTGGCTTCCATAGTTGGGGTTGGGGGTAGGGGTAAACAGAAAACTGGCAGTAGTCTTGAGCACCTGATTCTGAGCCACATCTATTGCATTTAAAGAAAACTGAAATTTCTTACATAGCACCCAGCAGACCAAAGAGAATTCTCAGGCCCAAATTCACAGACCAGCTCCTGAGGCAAACACAAGACCTCAGCACAGGCTGGGCTTAGCTCACCTCTAGGATGTGAAAGACCTTGGAGAAATAGTGGGGTGGCACTCTGTTTCTTTGCCCTTTGTCATTTTCTATCATGTCTTTTAGCTTATGAGTATATGCAGAAAAATTAAGCTGCCAGGTAACCTGAGGACAATGTATAGTAGCTGTGAATGTGATTGAGGTCAGGGCACTATCATGAATGGATTAGTTCCCTGGGGTGGCCTGGGTTGCTACTTAACCAAATAATTCAACATGTGATTCTGGGTTTCCCTAGGGTATCCATGGAAACCAGATTCATTTTACATGGACATATTTGTTTACTAAGGAACTAACTGTTAGCACCTTAATGAATGGCATTCTTTGTATTTAAATATTTTTACTTACAAAAATGTTTTAGCAAAAGCTACTGTCACTAGCTTGGGCCCTGTTTAACCCAAGAACTACCTTTCTCGGTAGGTGCCATCATGAGTTGACACGTCCTGGCCACTTACAAGTTTGATCTGATGGAAGCAAAAGTTTCTACCATGAAGGTATTGAGCACCTTGGTGTTAAATTTGAATTTGGACTTGACTGAGCCATTGGCTTTCCAAGCCTCACATGATAGTGTATGAAACGCATCACTTAGACCCCCTCAGTTGTCATGGGGCAAGAGTCCTGTCTGCTACCTTTCAGACAGAATTACCTTCAGAGTAGACCAGCTCCTTGGTCCATGTGACACTGTCCAGCTTGCACATCCTAAAGGGTGGTCTACCAATTACACACAAAGGAAAGACTGAAGATTATTTTAAGCATGATGGTTTGTTTTACTTGCAAGTTTCCTACCACTACGTTCTTTAAAAATCCTCATGTATTTTTAAATTTATTTAAAATTCAGATTCTCTATTTCTCATTTCTATCACTGCTTTAATTAGGCATAACAGATTGAAATTAGGTATCATGGAATAACTTTGCATGTTGAGACTAACAATACTGCAATTTATTCCACATGATCATTTCCCCCATACCTGTCTGAGTCACCAGGCACAAATGAATATGCAAAGAACAGAATTTCTGGATTCTTAGGTTCTGAAATAAGAAAATTAGTCATCTAGTTCCAAGACTTGTGAACTAACCCAAGTGTAGAAGTCTTTATTTTGGGCCTAATGACTGAAAAAGCAAGTTTTGTGTGCTACCAGAGAAGCACTCTGTAAAATAATTGGTGTGGATAAAAAAAAAATAAATGAAATGAAAGTTATATGCCACAAACTATTTGCATATGATAATTTCATAAAACATTCCCCTTGAGAAACACCCGAATGAAATTAATTCACAATCAGTAGGAACCCAGTGGGAATGTGTTCATCAAAATAAATAATCCAAAATTATTCTGGGGCTGTGAAGTTTGTTTATTGCCTTAACTGAAGTGCGTATCAAACATAAGTGCAGTAGCATGGGCTGCAGTTTGGGGGAGTCAGGCGTAGCCGTCACCTCCAGCACTTTTCTTCCATTCTGCTGCTTATATTTCTTGGCACAAGATTCAAGCCACAAAATGTTAGTCCCAATGTCACATGTGTGCACACGCATGCACGTGCATGCATGCGTGTTTTGTGTAGTCGTGGGTATTGCTCCTTTTCCAAAGAAGCCTCACGGGTACAGTTGAAATCTTGAAAATGAGTAAGAGTTTGTTAATTTAAAAAATTATTTTAAAATTCAATACCTTTATTGGTGAAAAGCAATGAACAGTCTCAGTCACAGAAATAAAGAACATTTCTTCCCACTAAGAAAGTCCCAGGGTTGATGACCGGTACACAAATTATCCATACCTGTCCAGACCCATATGTATGAAAGTCTTGTTTATTAAACACGTTATACCTGGTGTTGGGCTACAAAGAACCTGACAGACACTGCTTCATTGAGTGCTCACAACAGTCCTGCAAGGCATGTGTAACTGTTCTCATCCGAGAGCTGAGAAGACAGGCTCAGAAAAGTTAAGCTCCTGCCTATGGTCTTGCAGCTAGAAAGTGGCAGAAGCCAGAGTTAAACGCGGGTGTGTCTGGATCCTAGCCCCAGCATTCGTAGCCACAATACCCTCTTTCTTTCCTTGCACTCCCCTTGGACTGCATACTTCTCCTTAGGGAAATCTTTCTCTCTTATCCTTTCTGCTGCAAAGTTACCTTCAATGTGTATCCTAACCGGATTTTGCCTGTATAAAAAAGTTGCTGGCTGGAGGTTTCATGGTGAAAATCATGTGGATCTCAGAATTGCGTGGTTCCGTAGAAGGTTGGATGGAGCATGGATAACCAGACTTGTTTTCTTGGAACCAAGTTGCCAGGAATTGCATACAGATCATGTTACATTCACAACATGTACTGACTACTCAAAGAACAGTTGTGGAAGATAATAAATAGCTCCTTCAAAATGACAGTGGGAAATGCCACCAACAGCGAGCAGTCCTGTTAAAAGACCCTGAACTGGGAGAAAGCAGTCCCCAGAGGCACAGCATATTGCAATGGTTAAGGGGATGGACTGTGAAGCCAGAATGCCTGGGTTATATCTTAAGACTCATGTGTGATTTTGGACAAGTTATTTATCCCTCTGCGCTTTCATTTCCTAATTTGTAAAACAGGCATAATTGTACCTATCTCATGGACTGTTGTAAGGCCTATGAATGCATATACTCAGTGCCTGCCACAAAGTATACACTATTTAAGTATTTGGTAGTATTAGTCATAGTGTGATGCTTTATACTCGATCACTCCTTTCTCCTGATAATTCGACTGTGGTCCTAGGTACCTGATACTCACTTAATGTATAACTCCTGGTACCTCCTTAGTAGTTGCCGGGTTAATTTTACTCAGTCCCCCTGCTGTCACAACCCAAACATCCCAATCTCAGACTGAATTTTTGGCAGATTTTTAAATATCTGGTAATAAATTCCTTCTCCATATTCAAACTGGAAATAAACACCTGACTTCGAAATGTCTCCAAGGGCTAGAACACTTCTCCTCTATAAAAAGTAAAGAAAAACATAATAATAAAGAATGCAAGGAAGGAAGGAAAGAAGGAATAAAAAGAGCAAGGAAGGGAGGAAGAGAAAAAGAGATTAAGAAAAGAAAGAAGGAAGGAAGGAGAAAGAGAAAGAAAGAAAGAAAGAGAGAGAGAGAGAAAGAAAGAGAGAAAGGAAAGGAAAAGAAGAAAGAAAAGAAAAGGAAGGGAGAAAGGAATGGGGAGGAAGGAAAGAAAAGAAAAAATGCTAGAGAGCAACAAAGCTTGAAGGGCTGAGGAGAGTCTAATGCATGGTCAGGTTTCTGTAACAGCCTTTAATGTAAGATGCTCAGAAACACGCAGCATTTGTAAGTGAGATTACCTATGTGTCTCCACTATGATGCCTCCTAGTTATCGGAAGGATCTAAAAGGGAAACCAACACCCTCTGATACAAGACCTTAATCTTTCTTCCTTGTTATTCCTAGCAAGTTCTTTTCTGAATCATAAACTTCTATTCAATTTAATAAAAGAACTAGAGACTTTATTAAATAAACTCAGCTTCACAAATATAAGAAGCCATCTAAATGTGCTATTTGGAAGCCTTGGAGGGATCAGAGAATATACTGTAGATGCTTTACTCTTATTATAATTCAGCTAAATTCAACACTGTGAAAAACTCTCTAAGGAAATCTAATTAGCATATTTTTGTAAATATAATTGTCCACAAATCAATGGAAAACTACATTTAGAAACTCTTCACTACATGGTTCTCTTTTCTTCTAGTGTTTATTATAAATATAAATAGCAAAAAATGTTTAAAAAGATGAAAAATAGTTTCTTTTAAGACAGTTACATGACTAGGGTTTACGTTTAATTTCTATAAGCCTGCACAAAGAAGCTTCCTCTGTTAATTCATGTCTCTGTATTTTAGCTTTACTCAATCATATAAAAAAGCAACATCATTAATTACACAAGTGAAAGGAGGCATAGGAAAAAAGACTGCATTCTTTCATTAACTTAGAAAAATACAATTACTAATTATTAGTGATTTCCTGGAGAAAGTCCAGAGCTGAATTAAAAATATCACTAACCACAGAGATCTTCATTGGCTCCTTACAGGAAAAAAATACACTGCTATGAAACTGATCTGTTGTACTTGATTTTAAAACATTAAAGGACTAATGCATAAAGCAGCCACACAACATTTGTAAAGCTTTTTAATTTTCTTTTGTGATTTCTGGGAAACATGAAGAATGGTCCTCTTTCTAAGTAAAATGGTCTGTAACATTTAGTCTAGAATGAAAATGGTTATTTCTTCATTCAGAAGTCATGGATGTTCTGTTCCCAAAATGAGATAGTTAAAAAGAAGGGCATGTCCTCTATTTCAATTTTGGCATAACTTACTTTAATGGGCAACATGTTCACTCAGATTCCAGAAAGATGGAAACAATTTTCCTAAAAATATCTAGAACTTGTGCCATGGCTGGTGTGGCTCAGTGGATTGATTGCTGGCCTGGGAACCAAAAGGTTGCTGGTTCAATTCCTTGTCAAGGCACATGCCTGGGTTGTGGGCCAGATCCCCGGCTAGGGGCATATGAGAGTCAACTGACTGATGTATCTCTTGCACATTGATATTTTGTTCCTTCTCTTTCTCCATCCCTTCCTCTCTCTGCAAATAAATAGGTAAAACCTTTAAAAAAATATCTGTAGGCCAATTTTACTACTTGTGTCAAATATTATTCAGCATCTTGCCATCTAAATTATGTTTAAATTATTAAAATGACTTGTTAAGTTCAACTTGCTGGGGTTGTAGAGACAGGCTCTGATATCCAGTAGGCCCTTCCATGTGGTGTTTCGGGACTGCCCGCCCTTGCATTTGTCTGAAGAGAGACACGGTGTGGATCTTCCACTGGGTGTGGGTACGGTGAGCGATGAACTCTTCCTGTCAAACACATGGCTCTTTGAAGGCAGGTGTGTTTTGACTGGGAAGGAGCAGGGTCAGCAGAGCTCCCTGCTGGCACCAGGCAGAAGGGGGAGGAGGCCCAGGTTGGGGAGCATTTGGAGCAGGACCTCGGGGAATCCTCTTACTCGTACTCATCTGCTTGCTATTTATGCACAATTTCAACCTGTTTGATGATTGCTCTCCCTTTTCTCTATTGTTGGTCTTTTTTTTTTGTAAAAACAATAAATTCAGTGTTGGGAGACTGCTGAACAAACTGTGAAATTTGGTCAATTCTTGATTTTTCCGAATGCGGGAGACCTGATTTCCTTTTTCTCTGGCACCAGGTTTTAGTCTCAGGTTGTAATCTATTGTCAGCCTGCTTCCCTGTTCCATCTCTTCTGTTGGGGATTAAAAACTTAACGTAAGGTTAGACCGGTAATTGTCAGGAAGTTAGTCTGCTACTCAAAAGTAAAGAGAGAGAGAGAGAGAGAGAAGAATGTGACAGGATGTCCTCTTTAAACCCTTCGCCCATTTGCTACCCTCCCCTCTGTGAGCAGGAGTCCCTTAGTCAGCTCTGCTGGACATGTTTCTCCCCAGCCAAGACACACCTGCTTCAAAGAGCCGTATGTGTGGTAGAAGGAGTTCATCCCTCGCCGTACCTAGAGGAAGGTTTGTACTGTGTGTCTCTTCAAACAGGGGTGCAAGGGGTGGTCAGTCCCAAAACACCAGCTGAAAGGATCTACCGGATACTCAGGAGCCTGTCTCCATGGCCTCAGAGAGTTGAAATTAAGAATCAATTTAATAATTTAAACATATTTAGATAGCCAAATCCTGAATAACATTTGACACAAGTAGAAAGATTATCCATGTAATACATGGCTGTGACCTCCGTGAGAACCCATTAGTTTTAGTAGAGTGGTTCATTTTGCAAATCTTTCCCTCTGAGTAATTTTAAGTCTCCAGAACGTTAAGGTTCTCAACATTATGTGGTATCATCAGCCCCCTCCAGGAAGCAATCAGAAAACTGATCTCTGTGGTCTTGAGCACGTGAGGTAGCTGTAAGAAGGAGACGAAAATGATGGACAAATGATGGGCCAAGGCTGAGAGGTGGAGAAGGGAGGAGGGGAGAAGACTGGGCAAGATAGGGCACCTGGGAACCTGTCTGAGGTCGACCTGGTATGAACGAAAAGGTAAGCCTGTGGGACCTTTTATACTATCCTGTGGGTCCTTTGTGACCTGAGGCCACACCCTCAGGCACCTACAGACATTGAGGGAATGGAGGGTTCAAAATAAGAGAGTTGGGATTATTTGTTTTTCACTTGCCTATGTTGGCAGGGAACTTAATAATTAAAAGTCAAGTCTGTGCTAAGCTACATTACAAATACCCTGAACAATCAGATGCAACATCGAATGGTCAGGGGTGGGATTCTACAGTCACAACTGCAAAGCGACAGTATCAGCAACCGCACAGGAACGCCTGCCTCACGGGTCTAGACAGCGGCTGGCAGGCTAACAGGAGAGTTCATTCAGAACAAAGCCCTTTTTGAAACCACGGTTGTTTTTTTTTAATTCTAGGGACCAAAATTAAAGCTTCCTTAGAGCAGTTTTACAATTCTGAAAAGAACTGATTGTTCTAAAGCCACACCTTGGTTACTTCCTCAGCAATTATTACAATGAAAGATCATTGTCAGATGCATGTTTAGCAGGAGGAAAGATACCCATATGGTAGTTTGCCTGGACTCCCCGGGGGCTGGAGCCTCGGGGCAGCATATTCACACAGATTGGCACAGACTTTGGGCACACGGGCACACCTCACAGCACGGGTCTGTGCCCTGCAGCCTATAGACACTTAGAGTTGTGAGCAAGAGTTTTTCAGTTTCGGAAATGGGAAGGAAGAGGAGTTCAGCTGTTTTTGTCACATATACGTGCACACACACACACACCCCTCCCACTGCTTTTAATGAGGAAAACATTTTGTTTTTATATGGAGACATGGCAAAAATGTTCTGAACCCATTACAGAACTTGTAAGAAGATGTCACCCCTGCTAAAGAAGCATCTTTTATTTTCATTCTCCAATGGTGATAAGTACACACAAGGGGCCTTGAAATGGTATGACTTGGATGCAAGTCCCTGCTTGGAATAACCACTGGTTTTCAGGAAATGGAAGAAATACTACAAAAGGGAAGCAATGTTAAGCTTTCTATGTGGGTCTTTATGAAAAAAGTGTCTGAAGAAGACACACCTGCTCTAGACAGAAGAGACTTCAGTTTAAGTTCCAGTTCTGCAATGAACTGGCTGCAAATGGTTTCTAAAAAATCTCCTTTAAATTATTTCCTTATCTGTGAAATGGGCATATCAATAATCATTTAGCTACTGCCCAAAGTTGTCATGAGGGTGACGTGCAGACCCCTGAATTAGGATTCTTCAGAAAAGTAGAACCAATAGGAGATAAACACTCACAGACATGTATATACACAAATATATCCATACATGCACACATACATACATATATACATATGTGCATACATACATACAAGGTCTGTGCGGGAAAAGTCCAGCTATTGTTAATATAATGAGAGCAGTTTGTGTGACATCAATGTAAAATGGCAGCCAAGGAGAGTGGACTGGAATGCGCACGTGTGAACAATGACGACTTCACGGTACTAGTCAGCGGGGGTGTAGATGCCATTGAGTGAGCATGTGGCTGTCGCATTCAAAATGACTGAGTGAGTAGAGCAATGAATCTGCATCAGATTTTTCATTAAGCTTGAACATTCCTCCAGGAAACTATTTCGATGATTCAGAAAGCTGCAGCTATGGGAAGCTGGTGATGGGCATCTTCATCACGACTATGTGCCCACTCATGCATCACATCTCTTGCAGAGATTTTTGACAAAACATCAAATCACCCAAGTGATTCAGCCCCTTTACAGCCTAGATTTGGTGCTCTGTGACTTCTGGCTTTTCCCAAAACTAAAATCTTCTTTGTAAGGAAAGAGATTTCAGATCTCTAGTGAGATTCAGGAAAATACAACAAGGCAGCTGATGGCGATTGGGAGAATTGCGTGAGGTCCCAAGGTGCCTACTTTGAAGGGGACTGAGGTGTCATTGTCTCATGTATAATATTTCTTGTATTTTGTGTCTTCTTCAATAAATGTCTCTATTTTTCCTATTACATGGCTGGATACCTTCTGGACAGATCATATATATGGAGGGTGGAGAGAGGGAGAGAGAAATTTATCATGTGATTATGGAACCTGATAAATCACATGACATGCTGTCTGCAAACTGGAGACTCAGAAAAGCCGGTGTTGCAATCCAGTCCTCCTGCAAAGGCCTGAGCACCAGGGGAGGCAGGAGTGTAAATCCCCACCCATCCCAGGGTAGGGGAGGACCAGTCAGTGTCCCACCTCAGGTAGGAAGGCAAGAAAGAAAAGGGACCTACCCCTCCTTCCTCTGTCTCTTGTTCTATTCAGGCCCTCAGAAAATTGGATATGGCCCACCCACACTGGGGAGGGCAACTTATTTTATTGTGTGCGCTGATTCAAGTGTCGATCTCATCCAGAAACACCCTTGTGGACATACCTGAAAATAATATTTCACCCAGGCACCCTGTGGTGCAGTCAAGTTAACATAAAATTAACCATCACAACTACTATATCAGGCCTATGAAGTAAAATACTGATATTTAAACTAACCAGTTGTCTGTGCCCAGCTGTACCTTAGTAATAACTGAAAATTGCTGAAAAAAGCAAAACCGACATTTTTCTCTGCTGCCACTTGATAAAGCCTTGAACATACACAGGCAATTACAGGAAAGAGAACTTTGTACTTTGAGGTGAACAAACAAAGTTTCCCCAAACAAACTAGGTTACTCATCTAATACTAGTCTCCAAAATAGATAAAACCTAAAGATCTTTTTCAGTGAGTTACTGACTGTCTAGTAAAATAACTTTATCTCTGACTTTTGCAATTCTGATATGTAATGACCCTTGTAGATACCTTGGAGAAATCATGAATTTTAAATTCTCTGAGCCGGTCTGTGACAGATATCCCCGGCTGAGGAAATATCTCTCAAGACTTTGTACTTTCTGTGTTGACAGTCCCACAGGTGGACTTCTTCTAGGAAGGGGACGTGGTCTAGGATGAGGCAACGTCCTTGCGTGGAGGACAATGCCTGAAGAGGGGCACGGCTGTGAGCCACAGCAGCGCTGGCAGCGGGGGGAGCACGTGCCCCACCCTGGCGAGGGATCTGGAGGGCCTATCACACTGTCCACTGCAGTTTCCCAAAAGTTGGATTATTGATTACAGAGCACGAGTTTATATTTTAACATGTGTTGGCAAATTATTTTCCTTGAAAATGGTTATGATTTCCACTTCTGTCAACAATATATGAAAATATCTACTTCCCTGAATACACACCAGCACTTGGTATGATTACTTTTGCAAATATTTGAAAATGACATAGCTTTGTTAATTTTTAAGTGGCATGTCCCTGATAATTACTGAGGTGGGACATCTTTTTATTAGCGCTTTGGTGATATTTTTGTGTATGTATGTATATGCCATTTACTTATTTTTGTTATGTTTATTTCTCATTTTAATTAAACATTTTTTCAGTTGCAGTTGACAGGCAATATTATATTAGTTCAAGGTATATAACAGTGATCAGACATTTCTATAACTTATGAAGTGATTACTCTGATAAGTCTAATGTTTGTTCCTTTCAACTCTCTTCCATATAAATGGCATTAATTCATTGTGGCGTGCTGTGGTAGAGTCTTTTGGCTGTCTCTTAAAATCCGTTTTCCCTGTTTTTGTCTGAGCATACAACTACAGCCTGTTCTCTAGTCAGTCTTCTTTGCAGTTGTGTGATTATGTGACTAAGTGATGGGCAGTGAATTGTGAGTCAAAATGTCTGTGTTATGCCTCCATTTTATATTTTCATCTTTTCTGCTGGGTGCATGCTGATGACAATGGGTGGGGTGGAGCTGTGAGATAGAAGGAATCTGGGTCCCTGAATCACCATGTGGGGTAACACAAACTCCCACCCTGAACTCTTGGGTGAGCAAGAAATAACCCTTATTATGTTTAAGCTACAATACATTTTTAGGATGTACAATCTGTTTTATCAGGTTTGCCTGCACCAGTGTGGGAGTACTGTCTATTTACCTCCCAGCCTATCATTTGTAGCTGACCACACACCCATGGTATGTTTTCAAAGACTGCTCAGAGAAGGATATACGTGCAAAGAAGTCTCAGAAGAGAGGCCAGAAAATCTGGAGTAAAACTAGGACAGTGTGGCATCAAGGAGGCTGAGGGAAACAGTGCTTCAGGAAACTTCTGTATGACAAACTAGAAGAGGCTGAATTTGCAGAGAGAACAGCTGCAAAAGAGAAGAGAAGAGCCAGAAAAGAGAATTGATGACCTGGAAGAAAAACTTGCCCAGGCCCTTAAAGAAGGGAAGGCTGGCTCACATCAGACACTGGTTCGGACACTGAATGCACTTAACTGTGTATAACCAAGACAGAAGAGTCTTGTTCCAACAGAAGCTCCAGACCTCTGCGTCTTTCTCGTCTCTTGTAAGAAGTTTCTTTTGTTTCCACATCTCCACAAATTATAAATACGAGACCAAATATTTTGCATCAGAGAAACTTTGAGCACTGGTTAAATCCAATGCCTTCCTTTTTTCCAAATGGCAAAAAAAAAAGAAAAAGAAAAGAAAAAGAAAAAGAAAGGAACAAGCCACAGTTAGTCATATTTCACACTGTCGAGAGGTCTAGTCGAAGGAGGCCTGAAACCCAACAGGCGCTTGTTGATTGTTTGGTGCAAAGATGTCTCTGGAGGCAGGATTTCATAAGAAAAATATTAGAAAGTTTCCACTGATAAAGACAACTGATCTGGAAAGTGCTGTCTTAACAGTCCATCTTCTGCTAACAAGCGTGTCAAATCTGTGAAACGTTTTGAAGGTTCCCACCTATGCCCCAAATGACAGAAGAAGCACAGCTCAGTCCTGAAGTGCTGATCCACACATGTCTGTCGGCCTGGACGTCTGGGTGACTCCAGCTCAGCCCACAGGAATTCATGAGCAGGCAGGTCCTACCAACCTCTGTTAGTAAGTCTAGAGAGCCCATCTGGTCATTCACACCCGAACTAACGGTGCCCTTCCTAAAAGGCCCACATTCCCAAGCTTACTAGTCCGTCCTGTCTGACCCTAACATATCAACTCACCATTTCTCACCTATGCCTTATCCAACTCTCCTGTTTTCTCAGGTAAGCCCCTAAAAATTACCTGTAGGGACAGAACATTCTGGATTACTGAATATCAGGAAATTAAAGTCTCTTGCTTATAAGAAAAATCATAGTAAAATTCTATTGCACAATCCCAGCTAAAGAATTGAAAATAAGAAAAATCTATTTTGATTAATTTTTTTAATTAAATGGCCATGGAGATAATTTACCGGCCATAAAACTGAGAGCTGGAAAGATATTCAGACACGGGCAAAGACATCAATACATGTACTCATTAAAAATATAGGGTGCTGTACTTTAAAAACCTGGAACTAACAGTGACTTTTCCAATTACCCATGACATGTGAAGTCAATTGTCCTTAATACATCGAATGACACATTACGAATGAATAGATATTAGAGTTTTCTGCTCTGCCGCTCTTAGAAACATCTGATGAAGGGCAAGTACTTGGATATGTAATCTTAGGCCTTAGGAAAAAAAGAAGAAAAAGATGATGGTAGGAAAAGCTACAGCTATACCATACTACTCGCTTTTGGTAATTCTGAGCATAAAATTATTCTTTGAAGAAAAATTTTGTTTCTTAAATTAAAGTATGTATTAAGCTTAAACTACAGAGTTAGAAATCTTCAGTCTTACTCGATTCAAAATGCTAATTAGTTCCTGGCAATTAAGCAGCATACATGCTATCCATTTTAAGGTAATTTATGTCTAGTTTCTCCTTATGAACATCATAAGAATATAGAATAAAAAGTAGGGTCTACCCCCTTATGCCAGTCTATTATATACTGTTAAAGCTACAAATCTGTTTTCTTCCATAGTCATTCTGTAATATTTTCCTATTATTAACAAACAATTAAGGGAATATTCACATTTTGAATAGTGGGCATTATCCAGAATTCTAAGACTCATTTATTCCACATAATTTTGAATCGATTACATACAAAGTTGCTTTGGTTTTACATCTACAGTGTATCTATACAATAGGAAAACATGGGCAAAGAACCAAATGTTATCAACAATATTTTCTTTCTTGTTTTTAAAAAGATTGTATTTACTTATTTTTAGGGAGAGGATGAGGGAGAGAGGAAGAGAAACATCAATGTGTGGTTGCCCTTCATGCACCTTCAGCTGGGGACCTGGCCCACGGCCCAGGCATGTGCCCTGATGGGACCAACCAGCAACCCTCTGGTTCACAGACCTGTGCTCAGTCCACTAAGCCACACCAGCCAGGGAGACAATATTTTCTATCTGTAAAAAAATGGTATTATTTTTGTTTTTAGACTTTATGGATACCCCACACATTTGGTCAGACCTTTTGTGTAAAACAGATGCACCACCACACTTCACCTCTCCTTCTCTTGCAGTGATTGTTACTT
>PVKM010022528.1:0-21770 GCA_004027735.1 Carollia perspicillata
TCCAAGGGGCAGGAATATAGACAGGAAACTTTTCTGCAAACCCCACTGCTTGTTGAGTGGCAAAGTTGGGTGCACAGAGAGGGTGCTGGCCACGTAGTCTCGGAACAGTCCCTGCCGGGGGGGAAAAGGGCCCTGAGCACAGCTCCTGCGTGGCTCTGGAGTGCTGTCCCTGGCCAAGAAGTGCTGGCCCATTCACTGATGGGCCACGTGTGGGTGAGTAGGGAGAGAATGGGGATAATGCTTAATATGCATTAAAGACTGTTCCGAGTGCTGCATGTAGTGTTGGTTTAGATCTTACGATAGCCCTACACATGAAAAAATGGGCCCAGAGAAGCCTTGCCCAAGGTCACACTAAGTTTCAAACCGAAAGAGATTGACTCCGGAATCTGCTTTTTGCCGCTAATCTATATCATCTTCCTAAACGAGAACAAACATTTCTATAGCTGTTCCTAGGTGCCAGATACTGATTCCGTATTAAGTGCTTTACCCATATTAACTCTCCTAATACAACCCTGTCATGTAGTCATTGTCCTCATTTTACCACTGAGGAAACTGAGGCACAGATTGGTTGAAAGGTTAAGATAGTGATGAAAGTCGAGGATGTGCTTAAAGATGGGACTTTAAAACAAAGTCCATTTAAAGGGTACACAGCAGGTACAGAGTAGCTCTTACCTCCTCCCCTTTTCTCCTTTTTCTTGAGGTTTGCTTATTGCCACTGATGCCCCCTCGCCCCCGCCCTCCAGGCTGCCCCTGAGTCTCACTGCCTCTCTTTGGTGGCTTTGGTCTAAGCAGGGATGAGCTTCTCTTAGTGAGTCTTATCAAGGTTGGGATTTTTTTTTAAAGACAGCAAATATAGAGGGAGAACAAGAAACACTGGTTTCCTCTGCCCTGAGTGCTAAATTCTGAGATAGGGGCTTGAGCCACAAGGTTCCCGGGCAGCTTCACAGAAGCTCACCTGCTTCTCAACACCATCCTGCCCTCCATGGACGCATCTTTCTACCTGTCTTCCCCTCCCCCCACAGCCACAATGGCCTTGGGACTCCTCCCCAAATGTTTGTCCTCTCTACTATAATTAACAAAGTGGAATCAATTCTTCCAGTGATAACACCTGCCTCCCTAAAGCAATGGATATCCAGATGGTTGGTCACGAGACAGCGTGAAGAGAAGGGGCAAGACCTGGGGAGATAACCCGTCCATCTCTCAGCAGAAGATGATGCCAAGGGGCCTCACGATTCTGTCATGAGGGGAGACAGAAAATCCAAAAGCAGAAGGAGGAGTGTTTCGTTTTTTCCCATTCATAGGTTCTTCTCAAAATAACTTTAAAATTTTTTTAGAACGTCAGTGTTCTCATGTAGAATGAAGTTACTGATTGAGAAGTCCTCTAAATTCTACCTAATTCCGATGTTCTCTTACTTTTGGACTCATTTTAAGAAATATTTTGAGAGACTTAAACTCACAGAATAAAAACAGTAGCAATAGTAGCATATGTACAAATTCATACTTTGTTTTGTTTGTTTTAAAGTTGTTTTCTGTGCTATCACTTCAGTTTCCCAGCTGAGAAGTAGGAGACTGGACACTGTGTGTGCAGTCTTCACAGCTGCATACTTAACAAGCAAGTGATCATACAAATTCTTAGTATTAAATTGAAATGATCAGAGTCTGCATAGCAAGCAATGCTATATAAAACTTTTACTTACTCAAATGCATTCAGTTATGTTCTTTCCTAAGGCTGTTCTCACTCTCTCCTCGCTGTTTCTTTTAAGATGTGGAAAAAGGCAGCTCCACACTGACACCTGTCTGACTTACCTGTATGCCCTGAAACACCATATTACACTTGGTAAGAAACTAACCCATCTCAGTGGCCAGTGACCATATAAAGACATTTCTCTCTCTCAAGTCTTTCATCCTTCAGAATAATCTTCCTGTTCCTCCTCTTCTCATTGTGTGGCTCTGGAGTTACCACGGTTGAGAGGTTCTGGCAACAGCAGTCAGGAAAGGGAGGAAGGGGAACCACTCGTGGCTGCCGTTCTGGGCATTCTTGTCGAGAGAGTACCACTTCCTCTCTGAATGCAAGCCGAGCTGCAGGGCACGGACAGCATACTTTGTGAGACTGGGAGAGCATTTCGGACGGGGCTAAGGGGCAGAGAGGCAGCAATGCCTGGCCCAGGCACACTTGGACAGAAATAGGCAGGTGTGGTTGACATCGAGGTGCAGAGAGAAGTGGTGGGATATTGGCAAATAAAACTGGAAATGAGATTAGGAATAGATTGCTAGAGACCTGGGGAAATCAGGAGAAGGCCTCTGGACCTTACCCTGTAGGTAATAGGAATGCTTAAAAAAAAACATTTTTTGAGTAGTAGAGATAAACTTTATCACATCTTTATTTCCTTAAGTTAGGTAAATGAAAGCATGTCCTACTTTCTTCTCAGTCAATAAATGGGTGGCACCTAACAGAATCTAGCCAACCTCACTGAAAAGGTCTCCACACCCGAGAACAACATCTGGATGCTGTGAGAATCCCAAATACATACAGACGACTAGTCAGCATTCACACATTCCCTTCCCAGAACACTTGATGTGTTTTTTGCATACCTGACTGACCGTTTGTGTAGCTGGTAATCTGAAAACAAAAACAGTCTCTCCTTAGATGAAAATCTCTTCACCTTTAAGAAATAGCATTTCAAATTCCCTCCGCCTTCAGAGAAGCAGGCAGATGTGGAAATTAGAATCTGAGTCACTGTTGTCTCTATAATTAAGATTTCTGCATTTTAATAAGTTGGATTTTAAAAACCATTTTTAACAACCATGCTCTGGTAGTATAAATGAGCATAATTTGCATAATCACGAAGGGTTGACTGTTGATTTTTTTGAAGAAACAAAAGGGTAACCAGATGGTAATTGACAGGCTAACTTTAAAGGCAAGTATTTATTTTGATTGCCTTCCTAAGGGGAAAAAATTAGGTAATTAATAGAAGCAAAGATGTTAATAGAGAATGGCACCAGATGTTACTGGCTCATTTAGACCTTGGTCCTTGAGTTCAACTAAGAAAGAATTCAGAGCCAAGAACTCAAATACAAGTGAAAGTCTATTTAGACAGTCACAGGAGTAGAAGAAATGAGTCAGCTGGGCTGTGTGAACTCAGGAAACAGGTTACAGAGGCAAAAGAACTGCCCTTGGAACTCAGGAGATAGAAAGCGAAGCTACGCTCCTTGAAGGAAGAGCAAAGGGGGAGGAAACGCACAGGTGCATTAGCAAAAGAGAGAGAGAGACCATTGGGTCCTTTGACTTAAGGGCTTTTATTTGGTTTCCAAAGGCAAAGATTTTAGGGAAGGATTCAGGGGAGGATCTCAATAGACTATCCATCAGCCTTCCAAATGTCATGGTCTCTATCAGTTGGTTTGCACTAGGGTAGGTGGTCATTAGTCCCTGCAGCTGGTCCTGATGTCAGCCATGGCATTGCCTAGTCTGGTTTTGCTACTTTTCTGGGCCTGAAGCTGAAACACAGCTGAGGCCTAGATGTTATCTCTAGTTGGACCATCTCCATGCAACAGACTCAAGGTTTTGTTTTTAAGACTGTTTGATGGGGACCGGAACCTCATCGTCTTGTTTCAGGGAGTGCTTGTGCAAGGGCATGTATGGGAGTTGTGTGAAGCTATTCTCTGCCCCCCTTTTTCCTCATCTAAGAGGATCTGCCACAGGACTAGCAACACCCCAGTGTTAGAAGAAAGGTCAGGGGGGGTGTCTGAACCACAAGCCCAGCGATATGAAAGGTCAGGGGATCTAATCTGCATGATCAGCAACATGCTAGGGGAGGAAAGGTCACGCTGGGGGCGAGGTCCCATCCTATAATACTTGTTTCCCAGTTTTGCCTGTTGCTAGGCAGCCAGGGCTTTCTGCCCCTGGTGACCTTCTGTACCTGGCCTCTCATTCTTATTCTGCTCATATTCTGTCTAAGTATGTACTCTAACAAAGAACCTAAGAAAAAAGCAAGAGGAAAAGAAATATTAAACATAACATACACAGAGAAATGTGAGGAGGAATGGATATTAGAGAAAAAGTGGAACTAATCACTCTAACAAAGTGAGAGAAAAGATATAATTGCAGATTTTTTTCCAAATCGTTGCCTAGGAAACTTGCCTAGGAGTGGTTCTGTCTGTACTGAATGATTATTGAAGAGCACATGGTATCCAGAGTCTGTTGGCTCTGCCAGTATCAACTGGAAACCAAACACATTTCAGACATAATAGTATGAGCACTGTATTTTCCATATTATGCTATTTTTCCTAACAGTAGAAGAATTTGATTTCAACAATTTGGAGGGGAACAGGAGAGGAGTAGTGAGATTGAAACACAGGATGCTGACATTTTTGAGAATTCAGATTAGCCTAGGATGGCACATTAGTATGTGAAACACCGAGCAACAAACCATGGAAAAAGCAAACTGGGAGGCAGCTCAAAGTCCCGTTGGCAGTGTGAGGTCACTTTATGGTTGGACGAGTACGCTGCTGAAGAACATTTTTCCATGTAAAGAGCTTGATATACCTGAGCTCATGCAGCATAGAGACCAATGAAGTTTCACATCACAGAGCAGTGTTTATCTTCCATTTGTGTGCAGCTCCTACAGGTTCTATTTTCACTTAAAAATCAGCATATTAAAGAACAAAAGCATTAAAAAAAAGCTTGACTGCTCCGATTTGAATTTGTCTTTCCTGTAGTTTACTGTATTTTCAGGAAATGTTAGTGTTACATTTTTACAAATAAACCCATTTCTGTTGTGTATCTTGGGCTAAATTCTTGGTCTGTGAATGTGTGTGTTCAGGGTAGCGTTGTGGGGGCGGGCAAGGCAGGAGCAACAGGGTGTAGAGAGACTGTTTTACAGAACGGGTACTGAAGCAATGAGATGAGAGCGACCAAACTCAGTTACTTTTCTCACATTATCTCTTTTCCTTAAACAAAAATAAAAGTTAAGAGTGTAAGAATTTCTGCTGTTGTTTGGAAACGTACTTGGATTATATCACCAAAGTTTTCCTTCACATTAACACAGGTTTCTTCCTATGAGGGAAAACCATATTCTGTTCTGCAGAATAGAATGAATCCTAGATCATAAATATTTATGTTTATAGACAATGAAATGCAAAGGCATAGCATAAAACAAAAAAAAGTATCTTTGGCTTTTGGCAAATGTTTGAACTTCCTCCTTGGAATTCATTTTGTCAATCATTTACTCCTTTTCACTTTCATCTAACATAGAACAAAGTTGAGTCTCAGAAGCTCACAGCAGGACAAGTAGTAAAGTAAACGTGATACTTAATCTTTGGCCACCTATCTGGATGAAGGCCAAGATATTTTCCAAAATAGAAATAGGCAGAGAAAATCAAGAAAATAGGTTGGATTTTTGTCTTGGTTGTATGTATTTATTTTACTGGATCTAGATAACACTGCAGGAAAAGTCAGGTATGCATATTATATCTCTGCTTATTTTAAATCACTTAGGCATAGTTTATGTATGTATGTATACATTTTTTAGATATTTATCCCAGTGTTGGCAGCCACACATTTTAATTCTAAGTAAGCCTTACAAAAGAGTAAAAAGTAATCTAATTCAAGAATAATGATTATATTAAAATAAATAATTCTGAAAATTCCAATCAGATTTGTATTACAAAGGTAATATAGTATATTTCTTAGTTGCTGCCTTCCAAGTTACAATGGGGCGGGGGGTGCTGGGTGGAGGGAGACAAAGAGGGAAAAATTGTAACAACTGTGGTAACAATCAACTGAATATAATAAAATTAAAAAGGCAATTACCTGAGTGTATGACCTTGATTCTCCTCAAATATTATATTAAGCAATTGGCTTAGATGCTCTTCTAATAATTTTATTCTGAAAATATTATCTAAGTTTTACTATTTAAGGAAGAATTTCTTACATGAAATCAAGGGAAAAATAAAAATTTTGGAAAAATTTACAATTATTTAGACATATAAAACAATAAGAAAAGCATTAGTATTCAGATTAAAAATAAGTGATAATACCAGAAATAGTTCATAAAGGAAGAAAACAAAAGTTTGAAAAAATTATGAGAATGTGAGAAAACTCATATTTAATTTTTGACTGTTTACTTAGTCACGATAAAGCAACATGTACATTGGTTAAGAGCACGAGCTCTGCAGCACACAAAGCTGCTGGGTATTGTCGTGTTGTTGTCGTGCCCCTCACACAGACTGCAAGCTTTGGGAAAGTCTGCATTTTCCCACTGTAAACTGGGAATAACTGTGACACTTATCCATAGGGCGATCAATGACAATTTAAACAAGATTACTCTACTGTGGCTAACATTGTATGTAGCACATATCAAGAGTTTAATCTTTCTATTTATTTATTTATTTATCTTTAGAGGGGAAAGGAAGGAGAGAGGGAGAGAAATATCAGTGTATGGTTGCCTCTCATGCGTCCCCCGCTGGGAACTGGCCTGCAACCCAGGCATGTGCCCTGACTGGGAATCGAACCGTGATCGTTTGGTTCACAGGCCCACGCTCAATCCACTGAGGTACGCCAGCCAGGGCAAGAGTTTAATCTTAATATATTATTGTTGCTCTAATGCTGGTGAAAATGTGTAGTGACATGTATTTTAATAAACAATTGGGATAATGTATTAATGAAATCTTAAGGAGTCCTTAACATGCTCTCAATAGTTCTTAATAGCATTGGAAAAGAGATCAAGCAGTCTCAGTTTGAGAACCCCAATAATTTCAATGTTTCTAGAATGTGCACCCTTTAGCCAAGGCAGTGAACTTACAAATGTTTATTAAAGAGTATGTTTTATTACCATTTCATTAAAAATTCTATATCTTATTTGGAAAATTTGAACATGATATTCTATTTATGAAAATTAAGAAATTTATTTGGTGTATTTTTAGACGTATAATAATTTTTTCAAAACAATTTTGGAAATGCCACAGGTCTCTAAAATTTTGAGTTATATACCTTTAAAAGCACAACTGCTTGAAAATTTATACTTGAATTCAATAAACTTATTTATTTGCAGAAAAAAAACAGAACATTTTTACTAATCTTTTAACTATATGATTTCACCACAATGTTGATTATTTTATATAAAATTCTTAGAGAATCTTCTAGGTTATTTAATATGTTTACAATCAATCTATAGCTACTCATATTTAGAGTACATAATTTCCAAGAAATATAGAGATAATAGACATAAAACATATTCTTTGACCAAGAAAATACTTTTATACTTGATAAATTATGTGCAATGAAAAACACCATGTAATAATACATCAGTTTATATTATCTATAGCTACTTTCATAGTATCTTATAGATTTTTTGAAAATTTTTCAGAATAAAATATTTCCAGTGAGTGACATTTACCAAGCTTAAGCTTTTTAAATATTTGGTAAGAATGGCAGCCTACTTATAACAAGCTGGCTATCACAGTGCTCTCATACGAAAAATCTTTTCCTACTGTAGTTCTTAATTCTTTTGAAGCAGTGTGAAGACTTAAATTCTTGATTTTCGTTATAGTGTCACAAAACACTTTAATCAAATTAGTGTTTTCCTCTGGCTCTTTGGTAATGAGCTGATTCAAGTTTTAAAAAATTAAATTATATTTTATCGTATATACTATTATAGTTGTCCTAGTTTTTCTCCTTTTGCCACCTCCACCCACACCCCCCCCCCCACTCCTTCAGGCAATCCCCAAATCATTGCCCATGTCCGTGGGTCATGCATGTATATTCTTTGGCTGCTCTATTCCCTAGGCTGTAGTTTACACCCCCATGACTATTCTGTAACAACCAAACTGTATTTCTTAATCCTTACACCTTTTTCATCCAACCCTTCACCACCCCTTCCATCTGGCAAACATCAAAATGTTCTCTTTATATATGATTCATGCATGTCTATTTCCTTCACCAAATTAGGGATAGTTTCTGTCATTAATTTTTCAAATAGGTTTCTAATTCCTTGCTCTCTCTCTTCTCCTTCCATTATCCCCATTATGTGAGTGTTGGCATGCTTGAATTTGTCCCTGAGCCTCCTTACACTATCCTCATTTTAGGTTTCTTTTTTCTTCTTGTTCTGGCTGGGTGTTTTTCACTTCCTTATGTTCTAAATTCTTGACTTGATTCTCAATCAGATCCACTCGATTGTTGATTCCCTGTAAATTGTTCTTCATTTCAGTTCATGTATCCTTCATTTCTGACTGTTTCTTTGTTATAGTTTCAATATTTTTTTATGCTGTCGAAGTTCTCATTAAGTTCACTGAACATCCTTATAACAAATGTTTTGAACTTTGCATATGGTAGTTTGCTTGTCTCTATTTTGTTTGGTTCTTTTTCTGGAGATTTTTTTTGGGGGGGTCATGTTCCTTTGTCTCCTCATTTTGGCAGCCTTCTTGTATTTGTTTCTATGTACTAGGTAGAGCTGCCATAACTTCCTGGCTTGTAAGAATGGCTTAATGTAATAAGTGTCCTGTACAGTCCAGTGGCATAGCCTCCCATATCACCCAAACTGGGTAGTTGAGGTGCACCCACCGTGTTGGCTGTATACGCCCTCCTCTTATAGTTGATCCTTGATTGCTTTTGGCAGGTCAATGGGAAGGATTTACCAAGGCCAGTCAACTTCAAGGACTGGCTGGTTCCACTGACCACTAACCTCTGACCAAAATGAAGGATCAGCTGCGCAGGGGCCCACTCCACAGAGTAGGCATTCAGTAGGGCTCTTGTGTCCACTGAGTCCATCTTACAGTGTGTCAGTTGTGGAGGTGGTTGAGTGGTCATGCTCTGATGTGGTGGTCTGTGGCTGTTCACTGGGTGCGCACACTCTGGAGCCTCCCAGGAGGTATAGTCCAAGGGCAGCCGCCACTTTCGTTCTGTCCAGGCCCACCCAAATATGCTACAAAGTAGTCCTCAGTTGGTTGCAACTTATGTTGAGCTTGGAGGTGCTCAGGCAAGTCCAAGGCCAGACACTGCTACTGCTGAGCTTGGGTCCACTTAGCAATAGGCACAGGGCATGCTGAGGCCAGATGCTGCTTGTTTGAGAGAATTTAGGAAAGTCTGAAGCATGAGCCAAGACAGACCATTTACATGGAAAAGCCGCTGGAAACAGCTTGGGTGGGTCTAAAAGTTGGGTGGAGCAGAGCCTCAGGGAATCACCAGGTTGGGAGAAACAGTATGAGCCAGGCGGATGGAGTCTCAGATATGGCACCTGCCTGCTTGTTCTGTTGGGGGAAGGTTCAGAAAAGGAGCAATAGCCTTTGCCAGCACTTTTGCCTGGGAGAAAGCTGCCCTCCAGCTCATGCCTTATGCCAGACACCTCATTTCCTTCCCGTATGCTTTTGGTGCCTGTCAATCTGCTGCTCTGATGCTGGAGCCCAGTGAGCCATAGTAGGTCTATGCATGGGCTTTTTAAGAGGAACTGCCTGAGAATCTAGCTGTTTTTCTTCCACAGCCTCAATCTCCACTAGTTTGTACAACCAAAAGTTATGGGGACTAATCTTCTTAGCACTGGAACCCTGGGCTATGGGTTCTAGTGTGAGGCAAAAATCCCTCACTCCCAAAATATCCCTCCCAATTCTTTTCTGTATACATTGGTGTGGGACCAGCCCATTTCAGTCTCTGTCCCTCCTACTAGTTTCGATGAGGGGTCTTCTTTAATTCTGTGGCTGTAGGACTTCCAGTCGGCTCTATTTCTGGCAGTTCTGAATAATGGTTGTTCTGTAGTTTAGTTGTAATTTTGATGTAGTTTGAGGAGGTGAGCTGAGTTTACCTATGTTGCCATTATGAACAGAAGTCCCATAATTCAACTTTATTGTTGGAATTATGTGGTTTTTCAGGCAACTGATGATCAGCATTTTAAAATTTAATGATTTGGTATTCTACATTTGAAAAAAAGAGAAAATCTCTATTTTAACTCTATTTTACTATTTCTTACATAGGTGCAAATGCTCACACAGATTGATAATTTAAATTTCCCAAGTATTTTATTTTTCATAGAGATGAATTGTCTCAATTTTCTTATTACAATTCAGAACCATCTCAGTCTCTCGAAATAAAATAATTGGTATACTGCAACTTTTCCCCCAAGCCCAAGGTTTGAGTCCTCTGGAAAGCATAAACCACGAAGAAGGTGCAGGTGGCGGAGACGGAAGTGCTGAAATGGTGACTCCGTCCTCACATCATGCAGACTCACCCACACCGTGTGTGCTTTCACTCCATTCAAGCCTCTAATCCAACTCTTAAATATCTGTTATTTGAGGACAATGAACTAATTAACCTTTTCTTCACAGTGCACTCAATATTACTAGTTGGGAGAGCTCTGCAATGCACACTTTTTATGATGGTGCGGTTTGAATCCCTCATATCACACTTAGGACAGAACCCACCACTACTGCTTCTTCCTCTACCCACTGCTTGCACTTCTAGATAGTATCTATTATATGAATCTATATTTAATTATCATAATAAATTTTTATAGATTAAAGCATTATCAGCACTCTTTGATTATAAGATGCAGGCATTCAACCTGAATTTAAGCAAAAAGAATTTATTGATTCATGTAACTTTAAGTCCAGAGGTACTACCTCTGGAAATGGGGGTCCAGGACATTCAATAATGCTATTGGTCTCTGACTATATTTCCTAACCCTCTGTATCTGGTTTATTCATGGCTCTGTCCGGGAGCTCAAACTGTGTCACTCTTGGTTCTGCTTGTCTCTGCCTGGCTTGATTTTTCACAGTAGGACTAGACCTGTGACTGATGGAATAGCAACTAACGACCCCAGACTCCTACCTCCCAGCTTAAACATCCCACAGGGGAAAGAAAGTGTTGCTCCCCAAGCAAATAATTCCTGGAATACATTGGTCAGTCTGACTTGAGGCAGGCTCTGGTACTGAATGCTTTAGCTGTAGAAAGAAGGTACTCGGATGGTCAATGACTGACACTTGTTTCCCCTGCTGTGGCAAGGAACAAAGAGGGTTGGCCACATCTGAACCCTGCAAAATTCAATTGAAGGAGAATTTGATACTTGTACTGATCAAAGCAGCAAATCTAAAAAAACTAAGCAAACACTTCATTTCCCTAAATTAAAAAAAAATCATGATACTGCACATATTTATTAAAAAACACATGATTGAGATGAAAACACTGGAAACTAACTGATCATTAATATTCTCTCTACCTCTGTGTATATGTTAATGTTTTCATGTTAGTTAGGAAAAAGAAGTACATTTCTATTTCTAGGGATCAAATGCTCCTAGATGGAGTAGCATGACTTGTAACCCTAAATATCACTTTCATGACTAATACCATACAGGCCCAAGGAATCACTTCTCCATACATATCATTGCCTATAGCCTGTATTCTCAAAATGAAAGGCAACAATGCTTAGTGCCTGAAAGTTTATGTGCAGTTTCCTTGCCATCGACAGAGACAAACAATGCTTCTGGTGCAGGGGATATTGAGGAGGATCATTTAGCTGAGATAAAAGACGAATGCACTGGTCAAATTCTGTCTCACAGGCAGTTAGACTGCAGTAGACTCTTGCATTACAAAATGTTTCCCATAATACCAGACATACTGTTTCTTGCTTCCTTTCATGTCATAATTTGTGGTTCCAGTATTAACCATAAATTATAAAAAGTCACAACAGTTGCACTTGATGGGCAAGGAACATTTTATAGTATTAAGCAATTTATGTTACTTTTAGATATAACATGAATTGTGTTACCAGTCCAAACTGGATGAAGATTGTATGCTCCAATTCTGAGTAGTTGTAATTTTATTGGCATATACAAGATTTATGAACATTTTAAAAATTAAATAAAATGGCCCTGACTGGTGTGGCTCAGTTGGTTGGGCACCATCCCTCAACGTGAAAGGTTGCTGATTTGATTCCCAGTGAGGGCACGTGCCTGGGCCGTGGGTTTGGTCCTTGATTGGGGCATGTGTGAAAGGCAACCAGTCAATGTGTCCTTTTCACACTGATGTTTCTCTCCCTCTCTTTTTCCCTTCCTTCCTCTCGCTCTAAAAATCAATAAATAAAATTTTGAAAATTAAAAAAATTTTGCTTTTTATTAATTTTAATGTTTAACACTCAATTTTTAATTTGTATTTGCTTTATAAATTTCATAGATAGTGTTGATATTTCAGGAAAAATGCTTTGAAAACATGAAAATAATTTTAATTTTTTAAGTTTTATATTATTTTTACTTTACTTTTAATGAAGCTATGTTCAAGCTTGTATATACAATTAATAAGATTACATATCTTTTAATTTTTTATGATAATTGCTATGAATAGGACACCAAAGAGGTAGAAAATATAGATTATTACTACATAATTACTTTGTTTAAGTGAAGGCAAAAAATATATTTTGTAGAATAGTCATATAATAATTCGTAGGTTGTGCTTCTTATTATAATTCATTCATACACTGATAGTTTATTAGCAGTACATTCCAAAACATGCAGTAATAACTAAATTCTTTTGCCTTCCACATTTTGCTAATTTTTAAAATATTATGTTAGATTCTGAAGGTATATTTGTCAAAGCTGGGAGACAGAACGTGTATTTAATAGTATGTATGCCTCTGCTTTTATTTTGACTCTGGGACCCAGTAGTGTTAAAGGCAAGACAAACAGAGAAGGAACTTGGTCTAAACCTGGATGTCGTGAAAGAGTTTACAGTGATGATAAGAGGAACACTGGGATGATTTACTCCAGGCAAGGCCCACAAACTGAGAAAAATGAAGTCAGGAGGCAGCTGATAAGGAGAGAGTAAGGGAGAGCGGGGAGAACCGGTGTGTGCTGACCAGGGAAGGGTAGATTGTGGAGCTTTTCCTGTTCTGGGTCGCTTGAGTTTACTCTGACTTTTCTGTGTTTTTTATTTGTTTGTTTGTTTTGTCAAATATGCTGTTACTTCAATTCTTTGTTATCTGGTATACATAACAAACTCATAATTAAAAATTCATATTAGATATCTGTTTAATGGGTTTAAACCTTTGTGCAGAAATGCAAGTGTGTAACAAATCTGTGCACAAATAAATACATACACTTAAGTTTTTGTTTGAACACTCTCATCTAGAAGGCATGATAAAACCGATGTCAGTTAATTCTACCTCATTAAGTAAATTCAGAATTGCTAACCTGAGTGTGCCTGTTTCCTCATTTGTAAAATGGGTTTTATAGTAATGCCTGTCTCATAGGGGAGATGTGAGAATTAAACTACACAGAATAATGCCCGGTCTGGGGAAAGCCCTATATGTTTGCTACCATTATTATTGCCTCCACCCTCAGTTTTGCTGTTGGGCCGCGTTCCAGGTTATAATGGTGGTTCCTGAGGGGAAAAGGCACGGTGCCAGTGTATTACTTTGATTTTCATCACCGGTGCGTGCCAGCGGAGCAGTCACATTCCTTTACTGTTTCCACTCAGTTTACTACCCCGTGCTCTCTCCAAGGCCTTTCTGGGTTCAATTTCAATTATCAATTTCCACACCTCTTTGAGTCGTTTGGAACATACTTAGCTCAGGAAAATTGTCTGTCAGATACATCTACTTAAGTAATGCAAATGGCCGCCTCCCTTCTAATGTTCTGCTATGAGGCTGGGTAAAACGGGAACCCAGTCCAGCTCGCTACTGCCTCTCATTCCACCTGAGAAATGAGCCAACTCATCGTCTCTCAGATCTTTCTGGTTCCATGTAGGATTTCTGTTTGTACTACATCTCAGGACTCAGCCTGGAGGAAAGAGGACAGTGGAGGACATGGGGTTCAGCAGGGACCCACACCCAAGTTACTTGATTTCTGTCATTGCAAATCCACTACCGCACCCCAGCTTTCCATTCGCACCCCACTCCCTGCTTTCCTGTGGGCAAACCTCTTCTAGTGGCTTAGTTGGCCAGTAGGTAATCTGTTAATTTGGTTGAAAGAAAGTCCAAGGAGCAAAAAGAACCCAAACTTTATATTTTAAAATATTATTTTGTTCTAGCAACTCTTTGTGCTCTGAAAAACAAGTGACTTCTCATTTAGGTACTTTTGCTGTGTGTGTAATCCGAAGGGCAAGAACCAGTTTTTGTACAGAATCGGTTTCTCAAGAGGAGTAGCTTCCTCATTATGCAATGAAGCCTGTGGTTCTCTGGGTTACATTTTCTTTCCCTTTGCAGGGTTAAGTCTAAATACTGGGTTCTATATGCATCTCCATTGACTAGAATTGCCAGTCATTTTACAGGGGATTGCCTCCTCTAAGTGCTGGCCTGGGCCTCTCCCATCCCTCCTTTCCCTCCTTCAGGGAGGTTGGCCATGATGCAGGATGAAGCTGTCCTTCATGAGAGTTAGCTTTGCTTATAAATAGAGTGATTTGCACCCTTTGTTTTAGCTTCTGACACTTTTGAAAGTGAAAGGGGGCACTGTTAATAATTACTCCAGGACAATAAGTGTGATTCGGGATAATCTCTCTTCCACTCTGCCAACCCAGCTTTGTAGCACTCACAGTTTACAGGCAATCTAGCTGATTTTGCAACTCGAAGTTCTAACCAGATCCACTCTAGCCACATGGTGACGGCCCAGTCTTTCTATAAGTTGTCTGCTTCAAGAAAATATTGGCTGAGCTTAGGCTACATACAGCCACTGGCCCCTCTCTGATTTGTTGAGTCCTCCCAAGTCTGCATGGTCTCTGTTGTTTTTAGCTTTGGTTTCTTTTTAAGAGTCTCAACTAAGAACAGAACGCTGTTTCTGTAAAGGCAAACAAAACAAAGAGTGCTTACTCCAGACTAAATGCTAAGCAGCTGTCTGGAACAATTCTCTCTCTGGGACTAAGTGGTTCTTTCTGGCTTTATCACAAATCCAGACTCCCCTTCCAAGGCACAGTTTGTCTCCCAGTGCAGACCCCAGGCCACTGCTTGATGGCAGTTCCATGAGGCAACAGGGGCTCTCTGTCCTGCTGTGCTATTGTAGACAGATTTTAAAAGAAATTCAGAATCTAAGGAATGGGTTCTACACATCACTTTGACGACGCCTTCCTAGGTGCTCTCTGGAGATTTAGAGAATTGGCTATCTGTAGCAGCAATTTACAAGGCGTTGTTGCCTCTCCTTTCTTTTCTTATAGAGAGATTCCTATGCAACTACCTAGAAAATTTAAAGCATCCAATAATTTACTCACATGCAGTGGTTTATCTGAAATTAGTATTGACTTTGGAGTCTGCCTCATCCTCACATGAAAATTCCCTCCCATCTATCACCTCAAGATAATTTGGTTCTGCAGTGTGCATGTATTTGTTATAGGAAGACTCCCAAGCATAGTGGCTACCACTATTAGCCCACAAGACCCAGTTGTATTAAAAAATGTAACTTTATATTTCTAATTTCAAAGTTAGTTTCTGTTGATATAAGATATGTGCAAACCTGTACAGAATTTATTTTTAGGGTTTACTTTAACCAAATTTACGACATCAGCCAGGGAGCAAGATCTCAAATGCTTCAGAGAATAACAGTTTGTTTTACACGTTAGAAATTAAGGCAGGAATGTAGAGGGGATTACATGAGGGTGGGAGAAAGCAAGGATGGAACTGGATTAAAGGGTAGTTAAAATTATGTGAGAAGGAGGTGTCTAAAAAGGAAGATTTCAAAAATGTGTTAATCTAGATGCGCAGAAACAATGAGCAGGGATTGCTTTAGGTAAAGATAAACCTTTTACTAAACAGTTATACGCCTGGGGCATGACCATCCACAATGCCTCGCTAGTTAGGAATTTATGATCAGATTACCCTATGAAGTTACTTTCTATAGAACCCCTTTCTCATCCACCTTTCAAATAGGAGTTCTACAAAGTAATAATCTCTGCTAATTCTAGTTCATCTCAGTTCATTTCAGGTTTGTTTTTAGCTGATGGCTATGCCATATATTGCAAAGAAAATCAGGCAAATATTTCCTCATCTTCTCCCATTAAATCTACTAGCTTCCCTGCTTCAGTGTCCACATGATCTGCCTGCCCATCTCTTTCAATAAAAGAAATGTCCCTACTGCTCCTAGAGCAACTCCTTTACTGGCCTACAGTTCTCAGGTCCTTCTTACCTCGCAAGGTCTTATCTCCTGAAATTATACTCTTTTTCTTAATTTTCCCTGAGACCATCAAGCAGTTCAAAAGATCAGGCATTCCAACTCAGAAGCATTAACTTCTAAATTTTTTTGTCTCACCCCATTCATCCAACCCTCCTTTCCCTCAGTGGCAGTAAGAGGTGCTCTGAAGGCTAGTTTGAAGAGTAGTGGGGTAGAAGAGAATTTCCAAGATGAAAAACATGTTGGTTAAACAGTAGAAAATGTATTATCCCATTACATTTTGATTTGCAATGTCACTGTGTCTCCTTGAACTTTGACAGTACCTTTGCTGAGACCACCATTACTTCCCACCACTCCACTTTTTTGTTACCACAAATAGTCAAACATACCATCTCCAGGAGACTTTAATGAGGACTAAACTGACATCCCCTTGCAGACAATCATTAGGAATGGTCTTACTGCCCATGACTTCCGAGCCTCCCTGGTCATCTTTTATAACTCATATCTCATCCTTTATGGCTCTAACATAGCCTTTCTCCAATCCCTTAAAACTTCACTGTGCCAGCCTGCAGGAATTCACAGTCCATCATCAGCAAAACCCTCATATACTCCATCATCTTACCTAACAATTTTCTTTCTAGTTCACTATTTCTAATACTGCTGACCCAACAGTCCTTTAAACCACCAGGGATCTCCAATCAATTCACTCTACCATTTCTGCCCTGTGCCTTATCCCTCTCACTTCCTTACTTTTGTCAGATTTGGATTTATGCCATGATTTATTGCTATACTTCCTTTCATGTGTCATAAATTATGTCCTGGATCCTGTGTTCTCTTGCTCACCTAAGTTCTTTGTTCCTACAGTCATTCCTTATCTACTGCTCAATTCTGATTATCACAACAACATGTTGAAATATCACTAATATTAAAAACAAAATAAAACGAATAACAGTTCTTGTAACTCCACATAATATTCCAATCACTTTCCCAATATATGGGCTCTTCTTTATGACAAATTTTTTATAAATTTTAAACATTTTATTCTTGTTCATAATCTTTTAGTTGTCCCAACTTTTCTCCCTTTACCCTCCTCCATCCCGCCCCATCTGCCTCTCCCATAGTCCAACCCCATCCCGTTGTCTATGTCCATGGGTCATTCCTACATGTTCTTTGACTAATCCCTTCTCCTTATTTCCACTATTTCCTCCTCTCCCTTTTCCTCTGGCAGCGGTCAGTCTGTTTCCTGTTTCCATGTTGCTAGTTCTGCTTTGCTTATTTATTTTGTTCATTAGATTCCTGTTATAGGTGAGATCATATGGTGATCATTTGTCCTTCACTGCCTCACTTATTTCATTTAGCACAATGCTCTCTAGTTCTATCCATGCTCTCTATCTATCTAGCAAAGGGTGGGAATTCCTTCTTCTTTCTTTCTGCTGTGTAGTATTCCATTATGGAGATGAACCACAGTTTTTTGATCCACTCATTTGCTGATGGGCACTTACTGTTGGGAGCCGACCAACAGCCAACCCTTGACACAGTCGGAACAGATGAGATGCGTCTGCACAGCAGAGGCAACTGTGGCTGGGTTCCCTGTCTATCTCTTCTTGCATGTCTGCCTTTGCTATTAATAGGTGGTGGGATTTTTAGACACCTGTATTTCAGGCCCAATGATCCTCAGAATTCCAATGAGCTTGTACAAAATGATTTCTTGGCCATAGAACAAAAGTCCCCCCTGATGGGGTAGCCCCTGAATATCTAAAAGTTGATAGAGTAACAGCCCCTCCTGTACCTTAGACAGGAATATATATTAATAGATTTAAATAAGTAAAGAAGCAGAGGAAGCTGGTTAACTATTACAAACTAAGCACACAGAAACAATTACAAAGGAGTTAGAGTCCAAAGAACATAAAGATTCTAGACAGGAAGATAGATGGCTAAGTTAGCCCACCACAAGCCTTTTAATAAAGTTCCCATTACCACTGTCCAGTCTAGTGTATCCTTTTGATTCATGCCAAGTTCTGAGATCTTTAATGAACACCTATTCATCAATAGACATTTGAATCTCTGTACATACAGCTATTTCTAACTGTCTGATTTATAGACCACCTGGTCAAAATACTCTTTGTTCGGCATAACTGAATCGATAGAACTTCCCGTACGTTTCCAAGTTGCTTCTGTACCGACTCTTTTTGCTTAAATGATCATACCATGCACCTGTTCTCTTGTTGTCATGTAACAATCTCTATAAAAATAAAGCTTAATCAAACTCTTTTGAGTTCAGTCAGACACAGAGGCTGGCTGTTCTCTAGCATCCAATCGGGTGTCTGTCTCTTCATTCTCACCTGCACCATCCATCCTTTGGGGACCCTGAGACCTGCTGAGGCTGGACCCTGGCAACTTAGGTTGCTTCTAGCACTTGGCTACTATAAATTGTGCTGCTATGAACATTGGGGTGCATAGGTTCTTTTGAATTTAGAGATTTAGGATTTTTAGGGTATAATCCCCGCGGTAGAATCACTGGGTTGCAAGGCAGTTCCATTTTTAATTTTTGAAGGAAATTCCTTACTGTTTTCCACAGTGGCTGCATTACCAAACAGAAAGTGGGGTTCTGCTGCCTGCTGCTACCCTCTAGGCAAAATTCCAGAGGCAAAGATTTGGTGATGAAAGAAAGGAGTCTTTATTCAAAAGCTTCATAGTTTTGGAATAACAGCTTTTCATGTGAATTTGTCACTTACTGCTGTCAATTAAGGCTAAACTCTTAACATCTGAGTTCTATCATTGCCCCCTGTTAATTTCTAATTATCTTATTTCTATAGGGTTAGTTTACAAACCAAAACAACATAAGACACAAAGGCTACACAATTTTGGAAGAATGGCAGGCTTCAGCCTCACAGCCCATTCTCTCTAGAACATCCAAAGGAGAATAAACCGGCCCTCCTGTGCCAGGCCAGCCCAATCCTGGGCTGCACCCAGAGTTCCTTCCCATCTAAAATCCTGTCTGTTGGGAAAGGCAGGCAGCTTCAGCACGATCATCTAGGCATCCTAGAGGAAGAGAGAGTCAGTGAGCCTGAGAGGCCAGCCCATCTGAAAGCCCTGAAGTCCTTCTTTTATTTCAAATATTCTTGTCCATAATTCCATGAGCTCTGGAGGCATTTAGCTTCTCAGCCACCCCCATGCTAGACTGGTTACCATTGTCTCCTCCCGTGCCCCCTCCCTGCTCCTTCCCAGTGATCTGATCAGATCTCTATCAGCTGCACCAGTCTGTATGACAAACTTTTTAGAAGACTTCCCTATACTCACAGCATCTAACTTCTGTCTTAGTTTCTCTTGAACCCACTGTCACCCAGTCTACAGAAATGTTTCCTATCAAAAGTATCCATGACTCCCATGTTACCCCATCTGGAGATAAACTGTCTTTATCTCTCCACATTTTTCATCCACATTTGACAAAATTGATCAGTCATACTTTCTTGAGGTTCTTCTTGCCTTGGCTTCTGATAGGTGGGGCTGCCCTAGTATTCCTCCCATTTCACTGGCCACTTCTCAGCTTCCTTGTCTGGAACTTCAACTGATTTATTAATGAATCACCCATGTTTCTACATTCACTCCTTGGAGTTCAAAAGTCAGATGATCTAATTCAGTCCCATGATTTAAAGATCAATTACATGTTTCCGGTGGCTCCTAACTGTATATTTTAGCCATAAATCTCTCTTCTGAGTTCTAGACAGCCATACTTAAAGTCTACTTGATGTTTGCCTTAAATGCACAATAGACATTTTAAACTTATGATTTCTAAAAGATAAATGCTGATTCACCCCTCCTAATCCAATGTTTTCCTTTGTTTCCGCAATGCATTGAATGGAATCACAATTCAGGGTTGCCCCAACCAAATAATTCCGTAATCCTCCGTTACACTGCCCTTCCTCTCGTGTGGGACAGGAAATATCAGCATCAGATGTACCGTGGCTGTGAGATGCAACATTTGACATCAG
This sequence comes from Carollia perspicillata, assembly GCA_004027735.1. Taxonomy (NCBI): domain Eukaryota; kingdom Metazoa; phylum Chordata; class Mammalia; order Chiroptera; family Phyllostomidae; genus Carollia; species Carollia perspicillata. The sequence goes on from PVKM010022528.1 coordinate 20,064, forward strand.
ATGGGATCTCAGAGAAGATGGCTGAGGACTAGATGTTTGTGATGCCACCACGACAGCCCGATCCTTCCTGGCCCCTGGCCCTTTCACCTCATCCTTTGTCTTCAGATCTTAGATGAAGTCTCATGAAGGAGGAAGTGGGGATCCTTGAATTGACTTAATGAAAACCTAAAATGCATTAATAATCACAAATTTCACCAAGTTTCCAGAAAAAAGGGACTACATAAAAATTTTTACAGTTAGTTAAATATGAAAAGTTGAGTCAATAATCAAGTTCACTTACATACAAACAAAGATACACATTATTATATGTAGGTTTGGACCGCAAATATATACCCATTATTTTTGAGACTTCTCTCTCATATGTGGCTTATGGGCCTTCTTTTCTGATTGAGTTCTGAAGGAGGGTGCATGACATGAGTCCCAGTGAGTCTGCAAAGTGACAAATTGAGGTTCCAAAAGAAAATATTCATGCTCCCATTCATATCTAATTTTACATAAATGGAATGTAAATTCATCTTTACTAAGATTTATATATGAATTGGCATGGGTCATTTACTCAGACGTGTCAGTCACTTGTCACAAAGTGTCCTGAGGAAAGAGTACACGATGAACAGTGGCAGTCTCATTTTTCATACATTTCAGCTATGATTTACTGTCTGTGTGCAGATGCAGTTATGTGAATTTATAAATAATATTGTGTATTTTTATTTAAGCTAAGCATTATAAACTGAGATTAAAGGATTAGAAAAATGTCTTTACAAAACTGAGGATTTAGAATAATTCTAATAATGTACAAGCTGACAACAAAAATGAGTGTTAATATGTGTTCTACTCTTAGTGTAAGTTGTAAGCCATATTCTAAGGTGTAAATTGGGAACATAAAAATGACTTTAGCAGGAAAAGTTGGCTAAGGTTCACAAAGTTTACAAGAAGACAACCTGACTTATGAATTACATCTACTATTATGAAAAATAATCTTCAACCCAAAGTACATATTTATATTTGTCTTGGAATAGTAGCTAACAACAGTATGGTACTGGCTACAATAGTGTTAATTGTAATAGGAGACAAGACAATATATAAAAATATTATTTTACCTTCATCTCACTGTTTTTAATTTGCATTTTCTATGTATTATAATATTCATGGTATGTGCCTGTAAATTATGAAGAAATAAATACACATATATGAGATGGACAAACATTTTATTGATGGGGCACAAAATAAAATATGTTTAGAGACCATCACTCGATAGGACAGCAATTAGAACAGCAGAGTTGTCTCTAAGTCCTGCAGTGGAAAATCTTAGAGCTACACAGTGCTTTAAGAAGTTTCTGAAAGAAACAAGCTCCCTTGGGACCAATATCATATTTTGTTTGCCTTTGTAAAGTTATAAAGCAGAGTCACCGGTGTCACATACTTAGAATCACTCCCACACCCTCCTGTTCATTATATTAAGCATACCTTATGTGTAGAATGCGACGGGGAGAGCCCATTGGTTTCTCCCGAGAGTTTCCAAACCAAGTTACAAGAATTCTTGGCATAAATTTTACATTGTATTTGGTTGCTATCTTTCGTCATAGGGTGTGTGCAAACTATGCAAATCAAATTACAAGAAGAGATTTCTCATTGCTCAAGCCAAAAAAATCTAGGCATGCAAATTAATTCTAGTTAATTCCTAGTTTAAAAACTGATTTCCAATAAAGA
>PVKM010022529.1:0-21776 GCA_004027735.1 Carollia perspicillata
GTGTATGGGCAACTGATAATTTTGTTGATGTCAGTAATTCTCAGCTGTCGTTGTGGATTTGTTCATGTGTTTCCAGTCAGTCTGTGCTGGGTGGTCTGAGATAGCGTCACTTACTTGTCTGGATAGACCAGCTGTCTATCAACTGGATGTATGGAGAGGCAAAGTGTCTATCATTCTCCTTTAGACTAGCCTGGACTCATTCACAAGGAAAGCAAAGAGTTCTAAGGTGCTTTCCTAGAACGTCACCACTTTTGTGCATCCTATTTGCAACTTTGCAAGTCACAAAACCAGTCCATGTTCAATTGGTGAAAGAATGGATTTCATCAGACAATGGGAGGAGTTTCAAAGCCATGTTGCAAATGAGCAAAAATAAAAGGGCAGCAAATAATTGTGTCATTTTTGCAAACATTCTACTATAGGAACCTAGTAGCCAGGTTACTGGCAAGATACAGGTTACTGAGATACAGAAAGGATATCTTGCTTTCCCAGTCACCTCTCTGCCTCCAGAGCCTATGTATGTTTGTTATTCTCACCAGACTGACTTTTCATATGTACTATGATATTAATGATGATAACACCAACAATAATATTAGTATTTGTTGATCATTTGCCATCTACTAGTTATTGTACTAAATTATTTACCAATATCATCTCATTTATTTCCCTCAACAACTGTATGAAGTAAATAAAATAATAACACAAAATTATGAATGGATACTTGCACATAATAATTATTATATGTAGTTAAGAATGAGAGCTCCCTTTTAATCTCAAAATAAAGTCAAGCAACTTTATGTGAACTGGCTTATGAAGACCTTCACTGTTTTGCACGCTGAAAATTCTTTGATTGCATCTTCTGTTCACTTCCTCACAAAAACCCTGTCCTCCTTGCTTATCCCAAAGCAAGCCCGGTATGCTCCTGTACTCTGGGCATTCTTTCTTCCAGGGCAGTTCTGCCAAATGGGTACATGGTCTCTTCCTTCATCTATCTCCCTCAATTCTTACACATACAGCCCATTCTGAATGAGGTCTACCCTGACTATTTGATTAGGACTTTAATTCCTGTCCCATCTCCACTCTTCTAACTTGTCCTTTGTTTTCTCCATATGACTTGTCACTTTCTAGCATATTATAAAATACATTGCTAGAAAGGAAGTTGTCAAACTACATCTCATAAGCCACATCTGGCCTAACTTCTGCTTTTGTAAAAAAAAAAATTGTTGTAACAAAGCCATGCTCATATAATTAGGTATTTTCTAGGTCTGCTTTTGTGATTCAATGGTATAGTTGAGTACCTGTAACAAAAGCCAAAAATATTTTCTATGTGGCTCTTTACAGAAAATAAATTTGAACCTCCTAGGTACCTACCTGAAATGGTAAAAACAGCCATATATGTGTATGTATGTGTAGGCACATACGCACACACACACACATATGTGAATTATTAAAAGTTCCTCAAAAAATTCAAATGCCTAGCCCTATCTTTTTTGTTATTTAAGGCTGAAAATCACATTCCAGCCTTTGTCATTATTGTACTTTATTTCAGGCAATATTAGAAAGTGTTGACATATGAGAGGTAGATACAAGTTTTTATTTGAAAACCACCCAACCTCAGAAAAGTATTATTTCACATAATTAGAGGAGTGAATTAAAGTCAGGATTTATCATATGAAATCAAGATTAGTTTTTAGCTTTCTTATAAAATGTATTATATTCATTTATTTGTCCAATAAGCATCTAAAAATTCATTTCTGCAGACTTTATTGTTAGATTATCTGGATACAAAACTAACTAATATTTGGTCCTTTCTATAAAGAAGCCCACAAACTTCGATATGTGGGCAGACACAGAGAGCTACCCATGAATTCTCACTGAATCCTGCATTCAGATGTGTATTTGCAACGTTTAGATGGATTTGGTTCACTCTCTGTAGGCAAATATTTTATAATTAAGCTTGTTGGCCATTTTCTTTGTTTGCTTGCTTTTCTTAACCATACATAGGAATTAACTTTATATTTTTTTATGAGTTACCTATAGCTTTATCAACTCCTAATGAAATTTATTAAAGGTTTATTAAAATTGTTATTGAAAATTCTCAATATATTTCTCATTTTTAAGACAACTCCTGACACTGCAAAAAGAGATATAATGAATAAAAGGTACTTGTATTTTCTTCCTCTTGAAAATTATTGGTTAAAGAAAATTCTTAAATCGCCTACATTCTCCTAATAATATTTGACATTGTTATTTTCTCCTAATACACTGTGTCCTGACTACCTCTGCTTCTTGTGATCTTATCATGTTGTTAGTAAAGCTGTTATTTATAGCCACTATTGGCACCCATATAGTTTTGTTTTGTTATATAAACAACTGTGTGCATTTATATTTTCATTTATGTTTTAGACCCATAATAACAAGGAACATGTCTTATTTATTTACTGTCACCAATTAAAAAACAGTATTTTATTAGATGGTCAAAAACATTTTAAACAATAGATAGTTTTAAAATTGTAGATTTAAAAGTGATATTCAGTTATTTTGGTTTTGTTCTTTTCTGTTTTGTTGTGTTTTGATCCTCACCTTAACAAGTCTTTTGTGGCCAATTCCCATCACACAAAAACTTTAGTAGTTTCTTCAGAATTGTGCACCTTGCCATCAGAACTTTTTATTCTTATTTTTAGTGCCAAAATTGAGACCTTATTATTTCTGGTCTTCCACTAAAAATTTTAACACATAGTTAATGCTTGAATCTTGTTTGAGCTCATGTTTGCTCTGCTTGGGAATCGCCTCCATCAGGTATCTTTGTCTTCTGCTCTTCCATTTCTTTCCAATTTTTGTTCAACATTAATCTTATCAAAGAGATTTGCTTGGACTGTTTTATACAAAAAAAAGTGGACTAGGTAGTGTCTATTCGTTTACCATATCTTATTACCTTGTTTTCTCAATATTCTTAATGCTCTCTAGGAATAGTGTTTATCTATCATTTACTTACCACATCCACACCAGGAATACTGCTGCCCTGTAAAGATTTTGTTTGTTTTCATCTCTGCTGTTTCCTGAGTGTACTGACCAGTACCTAACAGACAATGTACCCTCAATACACACCTTTATTCACACCTCCAATTACATCTTCTTAAGTTAATGTTGAAAATATCTTAAATAGTGAAATTATAACTAAATTATATTTTAGTATTTTTTGAATGTTAACATGTTTGCCATTTACTGCATTGATGCTAGGTACACAAATATTCACTTAAAGTGTTATTTTAATTCTTCTATTAATTTTAAATTATAGTTGTTATTTTTCTATTTGAAACAAAACTAAAAGTACAAGTATTCTAAATTGTTCCCTACACACTCATAGGTGTCTTGTGACCAAACAATTAATCTAAAGTTATTAATAATTAATGTTATAAACTAATTAATTTTTAAGAATGTTAGCACTTTTTCATAAATTCATGTGAAAACTTGGAAAAAGTAATCTCATTTTATTAAAAAGGTTATTAATTCAAAATGTTGCTCTTTTCTTTTTTGTCCTAAACTATCTAATTAATGGCAGAATTGAATTAATTTTAGAAAATTATATTGTTGAAGACATTCATCATTAAATGAATTCCTAAAGTTTCAATATTTTTTAAGGGTACTGCATAAATTCTCTTTTTGGATTAAGGAAGAATAAATGCAACTGAATATGTGTTTGTTACCAATTCTTCCCATGGTGCTCCTAGTCCCTTCCCTTTTTTTGTAACGATTTAGACCTCTTTCAATACTGAGTGAAATGGAACAAGCATATTTAATTACTGGCTACTATTTTTTTAAGATATACAAATATTTCTTTTTACCTGGTAACAGAATCATCTAGAAAACTGTGCACTTCACTACCTGAAAGTTAGTTGTTTTCTAGTGCTACATATACACCATTGCTTTAATCTTGGCCATCAGCTGTTTGGACCATAGTAGACAGTTGTGCCCAATGATTGCAGCTAATGTATTAGATGAGCATCTGTCTCAAAGGGTTATCCTGGGGTCATCAGGTCTTTCTCTTGAAGATGTAAAGCAAAAAGCATGGAGACTTAGAAAATAGTGGTAAATATTAAAGTTGTGAGATTCACTTATCAATGGATATTTTAACCACTATTACAAACCAACCTTTACATACTGAGAATTATACTAGTGAACAAAACAAAACATGAATTATTTGCATCATGGAATTTATATTCTAATGAAATGAGCAATTAATAGCCAAATAATTAAGCACCACATATGTCAAATGGTGATAAGACACACAGAAATAAAATGAGCAGGGAAGGGGATTCGATGTGAGGGCATGAGACACTACCTAGGAGTTCTGGATTTCTCTTATGTGTCATATTTGCATACAAAACAAATCACTTTGCTTGGAAGTAGAAATGGCCATATGTATGATTACATACTGATTCATGGGCTGTGGCCAGTTGTCATTAGGTGGTCAGATATACAGGAGAAATATTGGAAAATTAGTGACAGGAAAATCTGGGAAAGAGTTATTTTGATACACTTCTTCACCGAACAAAAAGTGAAGATATTTGTGTCCGTATGCATGCTAACCAAAGAGTGATGTTAAGAGAGAGGAATTTTAATAATCAAGTGGATAGGATGACCCATTCTGTGGCTACCAGTTAGCCCCTCTCCCAGGTACCTCAGTCATTGCTTAATGGGCTCATGAACAAAGTAGCCATGGGGGCAGGGATGGAGGTTTTGCTTGAGCTTAGCCACATGGACAGCCATTCACCAAGGACAGCATGGCTATGGCCACTGTTGAGTACTCAATGTGCTAGCAGCTGAGATCAACGCTAAGTCACTGACATGGCACTAATTCCTTCAGGTTATCAGTCAGCTACGTGGTAGCATTGATTACATTAGATCACTTTCGTCATGAGAAAGGCAATGTTTTGTTCTTAGTGAAACTGATGCTTACTCTGACTATGGATTCTTTCATGCAATGCCTTTGCCAACATTATCATCTATGTGCTTATAGAATGGCTTATTCCCTGTTGTGGTATGACATGGTTTTGCTTCTGATTAAAGAACTCGCTTCACAGCAAAAGAAGTATAGCAATGGGACTGTGAGCATGAAATTCACTGTTCTTATCACGTTCCTCACTCTCCTAAAAAAGTGACTTGAAAGAATGTTGAAGTGGCCTTTTGAAGGCCACTGATGCTATACAAAACTTTCTTATTATATTAACAATGGCTGGAGTTTTTCTGGATGTACTCAATGTCTAGAATGCACTAGGGCATCTCTTAGTATTACCTACCATATCTTGTGATTAAGATCAGTGGAGAAGTATAACAACCCAATCGAAGCAGGACGACTAATGGCCCTGACCCTTAAGAATAAAAGTTTGAGTCACCCCTCAGGTAAAAATTCCACGAGTAGCTGATGCACTTGCTGAAGGCAAAGGGAATACAGAATTTATAGTAGAAGAGAATAATTATAAATACCAGCTATAACCATAAAACATACAGGTATAAAGATTATGACTGTTATATCTCCTCTTGACTTTGTTATGAATTTATCTTTATGTGTGTATAGCAAATATCTTTTTCTTCTATTCCCTTATCAAGTAACATATGATGTATTGACTATATATCATAGTATTTAAGTATTATTAATTTCATATCATGCTACTTAGGTAAAGAATAAGCATCAGTCAACATCCCCCAAGGTCTTTACCCTGTGTTTTGGAGGATGGGTTAGTGATTTTCAGTTGTATTAAGCATAGTTGTATCATGCTAAGTAGACTCATGATCTTGCTATTTTTCAATGTGGAGATTAGATGCATTTTAAAGAGATACATATGGATGCCATTGTGACAAGGTGTGTTATTTATGATACTTAATTTAAACTTGAGTGGGAACAGACATTTGGTCAAATCTCATTCTGTAGGTAAGGAGGTTTCCAGTTGAAATTAACATATGAATTGATAACCTGAGGTAAAGTAGATTGTCATCCCTAATGTAGGTGGCCTTTTTCAATCAGATGAAGACATAAAGAGAACAAAAAGTTTGACCTCCCTCAAATAAGGAGGGACTCCTCTTGTCTGATTGAGCTGGGCCATTAATCTTCTCCAGGCTTTGGGTTGAGAATGAAACATTTACTGTTCTTGGCTCTCAATCCCACCAGCCTTTGGACTGGGGTTTACACAATTGGCTCACCTTGTTCTCAGGTCTTTAGACGCCGATTGGATCTTCACACAGCCTCTCCTGGGTTTCCAGCTGCTGGTATAGATTGTGAGACTTCTCAGCCTCCAAGACTGTATGAGTCAATTATCCATAATAACTGTACATAAATAGCCTATTACTCTGTTCCCCTAGAGAATACTGACTAATAGAACTGACATGAGAGATGAGGCTGCAAGTGTCGCAGGGTAAGTGAGGGTGACAGACTTTCTGGAAGCACACAAAGTTTTGAGATATTTGCCTAATTTACCAAGTGAAAATGTTGATCTGGGAAAGGGCAAGTTTATTCACAGCATGTACTTTCTGAGCACCTTCTGGGTTGTGGCCAGTGCAGGTGTGGGTACCTGGGGTGAGGGGAGACTTATCTGAAGCGCACGTTGCTCTGGAGCAGTCTTAAAATCTCTTGATTGTGATGATGTACAGTGTTGCAAAGTTACAGAAGACATATAAAAGGTAATTAAGCAAATGTAAGATATTGTTATCACCAGAGGCTAATCTAGGAATGCATATTCTGTAGATTTTCTTGACAGAAAGATTCTACCACTGTGAAGAGAGTGCATGAGATTTGGAAAGAAGAAGTGTAAGGAAAACCATTACTGCTCTAGAAAAGGTAAAGCAGGAATGAGAGCTCTGGAAACACTAAACAACATTTTGTAGTGGTTTCTGTCATCCTCAGTTAATTGCACACTTCACTGCCAGAAAGAAGTGTGATAATAGCACTGGTGTTCTGTGATTCCTAAAACTTCCAGATTTTTTGCAACTCTGAAAAATTTTAGTATCCTTTGTTCTAGTTCCACCATATGTATTGCAAACACTAATTCCTTGCCTTAAATACTTCTCTACCACAAATAGATATACATAATTGATTTTAGTTGTTTTCCTTTGGCTGAACCTTGAGTATTAATATGTCAATAAACTTTAATTTAATTAATACAGGAAATCGAGCAGATATGCACAGTGAAACTGATGAAATACCATGTTGACCCTAGGAAAACAAAGAACATTAACAGTCTTCTGCAAATTTTTTTCACAAAGCCCAATTTTACTTCACTGGCTACTCATAGATTATTACTCTACTTGTTTGCTAGGGCTGCCATAACAAAGTACCACAGACTGGGTAGCTTGAAGAAATTACATTACTTTTTTCATAGTTATGGAAACTAGAAGATCAAGGTCAAGGTGTCAGGAGGGTTATTGGGTGCCTCTGAGGCCTCTTCCTTGGCTTGTAAATAATCATCTTCCTGCATCTCCACATGGTCTTTCTTTTCCGAGTCTGTGTCCGCACCACTTCTTCTTATAAGGACACCAGTCATATTGAATTAGGGACCATCCAAATTACCTTGTTTCAACTTAATTACCTTTAAGGGCCTTATCTCCAAACAGTCACATTCTGAGACACTGGGTATTAGGACTTCAGTATATACATTTTTTGAGTGAAACAATTCATCCATAATAATCACTAAAACAATATTAACCCTGAACTCTTGGAAAAGTATTCTCAAGGTGATATATTAATTATAAGAATATTAATTCCAATGGTGATATATTTTTAAAATCTTTACTAGAACCCAGGATGTATTCACATGGCTTTACATTCCTTTGACTTATAAAAGAACCTTAGAAAATCACTATGTTTTTATCCTTAGTTTAGTATTTAGGCTTAGTTGTTGAGTAACTTGCCTAGTGCTACATATTGGTCTTAGTTGTTGGGTAACAACTAATGGTCTTAGTCGTTGAGTAACTTGCCTAGTGCTATATGACTAACTGTGCAACTGTGTGTTGCCCTAATATATTACCCAACAATTTGTGTTGAAGGAAACAGGTTTTTATTAATAGGGTTCCAATATGGGAGCTGGGGTGCTGAGATGCCCTGCTCTGAACCCTTCTTCTCTCCCATGAGGCCTAGAACTTCTTTTGCTCGCCAAAAAATTATAAGCCAAAACCACATCCAGAAGTTCCCAATTTCCAACTCTGTTCTTTTGGAGCTTTGGTCAGCCATGCAAACAGATCCCCATCCTTTCTGGAATGTGGACTCGGGGGTTTTAGAGTTGCCATGTTCTCACAGCAGCTCTCTCAGAACCTGGGATGTGCTGCTCTCAGTGTCCATGTAGCAGTCCCACATCCATGTACTGTGCTGCACTGGATCACAATGTCACAGAGACTGGAGACCAATGAGGCAAGCATCCCAGCATAGGATCCTGCCTCCAGGAATGGGCTTCCAACCATGCAGGGCCTAAGACCCCAGTGGGCCCAGTATCTGCCCGGTTACACAAACACAGGAGTGTCCATAAGGGGAGTGAGGGCCAGAGACCCAAAGTGCACCTGCAACCGAAAGTCCTAAGTCCAAGAGCCACTAGCCAAGAGCCAAGCACCAAGAGCCAAGACAACTAGCTTCTCCCATCTCCCATTTTAACATCCCTCTCTCCTCGAATCCCATGCATTCTGGAAGCCAGGGGAGTGTCCAGCTTTCTAACCAAAAAGGTCTATTTGTGGTCATATTTGCCTTTGCATCTTCTCCCGTGAGCCTTCTAGCAATGTATCTCCTCCCGTTGCCCCTCCCTGCTGGGAAGGCAGAGGCTGCTTCATTGTAGTGTAATGCATGCTGGTTCTTCTAAGGTCGATAGCTGCCTGTTATGCAATGTGCCTTAAGCGCTGCACCTTCTGCTCCAGAAGCTCCTCTCTGCCTTGGAGAAGTCAGGGTGCTTTTCACCTGCAGCCTCAGCAGCTTTCCCCACCCCCTGCCTTTCCTGGCAAGAGGGGGAGGAGTCTTGTGCTGGATTTGGGGTTCCCTGCCCAAATTGGAGTCCCTTGCTACTCAGAGATTTCTGTTCCAACCTGTCCTGCTATGTAACCATACGGATGCTTGTTAAGTGTGAGCTTTTTGGGACAGTTGTAAGGGGGGCTGCAAGGTACATTACCAGGGATGAGATAAAATAGGAATGATCCCACTAAAACCGAAGGTTTCTATAACCTCCGTCTGTGTAATCTGAAAATAATTTGTTGTCATACTTGGAAATCATGATGCCATTGATAATTATACTCTCTTGCTTTTGGTTTCTTGTCTTTCTGCCTATATGTTGAGCTCACTTCACAATATTACAGGCCCTAATCTGTGTTCTTGATCTGTTGATGTTTACAATGAAAAGTTAAAACTGTGAATTAATAAAAGGGTCTGAATTTTATCTCTTACAGTTCTAATATTAAAATATACTGCTATAAAAATATACAGTGGAACCTCGGTACACATCGTTAATTTGTTCTAACAAGTGGCAAGCCAAGGACAATTGATGAAACATTTTCTCTTGCCAGGTGGAATCTGCAAATTCTAGGGTGGCTAGAACTTCACAAGTCCTAGCAAATGCGATGAGTGGCAAGCAAGTGCCTAATGCTGAAGCTTTTTTTTTCTGATCAAAATGTGACGAGTACCAGGTTCGACGCATTCTGAAGCCGACAAACACAGAGGTACCACTGTCCTAGAATTTGATTTATGGTAGAAAGCAGTTAGTTGTACCGAGAGAAAGAGTCACACAGAAGGAAAGAGAAAGAGTCCATGTAGTTCAGTACGACAAGGCAAACAGCAGATTTTTATTTCCAGAATGATTTATTTTATATCAAAATAAATAAAACTGCTAAAGGGGCCTCAGACTCACCAAATAAATGTCAAGCTGCCTAATGAGCTGCCTGGCTTGGAAAAGGATGGATCTAACAAAGGTTATCCTTAGGCAACATTTTGCTTTCATGGTCATGAAGTTTCTGAAGTTAGTTATTCCAGGCACAAACTCTTTGAATCACTGTAAAGAATATTGGAGCATAGGAGAAACGTTAGTTGCCAGGTTCACTGATAAATTGGTTTTGAGTAAATTATTAGTTAGATCAATTCAGACAGTAAAATATATGACATATCTATTTTGTGCCTTGTATTTGGTTAGAGACAAGGGGAGACATGAAAGAAATGTGTGCTTAGTCCTCACCCAGGGCTGGCTTACTCTCTCTTGTCTTCTGAAGACAAGCCTTGCGGAGACTGAGGAATTGGTTGATATCCGTGTAGTGATAACGTGCTGTTCATTTGACTGTGGAACATAGGAGTCACATAAGCAAAACAGAAAAATGTTTGCCACTTTTTCAATGAAAAGAGTCCTTATGGTATTTTTTCATGAATTCTAGGTTTTCATTTTTTTTTATTGAATAATTAAGCCTTCTACCAACAATTAAAATAAATAAATTGTGTAAATGCTGGCATCATGGTTATACAAATCAGTGCTCTGAGGAATGTTTTTATTTGTTAGACTACTCTAAAGTATGAAAATCAGCTCTAAGTCTTTCATCAGACTGTCTTCAAGTTGGAAACTAATGTTTTAAGAAAAAAATGAAGAGTATAGTGTACAGCTACAAATTAGTAAAATGTATAAATAATGTAAAATATGAGTCTTTTAAGACAGTGTTTCAATAAGTGTTGAAAAATTATTGCGAAAAGTGAATATAATACTATTGTCCATTCTTCTTCAAATCACTTTTATATGATTTGTAAGCATTACAATTCATCTTTTTTTCCCTCATGTCTGAGGAAATGTTAAAGACATGAATGGTGGTGGAAAAATAGTATTTGCTTTATATATTTTCTGTGTTGCCAACCCCTTGGCCAGCTCAAAGAGTTAAAATAGTGTCAGCCTCATAATGGGCCATATACAGGGGCAACCTGATGAAACAGAAGAGAAATAAAAATCCCACTGCAAGATAATTATGGAATCATGTACAAACCTTTAAAGGTTAATGAGCTCTCTAGAGAAGATAAATGACAGTTCTGGAATCAGTTGTCTGCCTATAATCCATTTTCAACATAATCCTAGTTGTGAAGAGTTGACATATTATGGGTAAATTGGGGTGAATGTTGACTTTGAAAATGGTAATTTAAGTAATGTGAGCCCAACTGATATGGAAAGAAACATTATTTTGTCAAGAAATGAAATAGGGGAAGTTAAAATATAGTGGCTAGAAAAACCAAAGCACACCTTACTGATCAAAAGCAAAGTGAGCAAATGAAGGAATGATCTTTAATTCATTGATCTTGGTATTAGGGCAAATGAGACCTATCTTTTGATTCCTCTTTTATGTCAACTTTCAAGTAAATAATTAACAAAATTGTGTCTTTGTGAGTAAATAACATCATGACAGGAAAAAAAATGATACAAAGAGCCCTGGTTGATGTGGCTCAGTGGATTGAGTGCTGTGAACCAAGGCGTAACCAGTTTGATTCCCAGTCAGGGCACATGCCTGGGTTGTGGGCCAGGTCCCCAGTGGGGGATGCATGAGAGGCAACCACACATTGATCTTTCTCTGCCTTTCTCCCTCCCTCTTCTCTCTAAAAATAAATAAATAATATCTTTAAAAAATAATACAAAGAGAAAAAATATTAGAAAAATACATCTGAAACATCTAGTTTGCTTTTAGAATAGAGGAATTGAGCATGATGCTTTTTTGAGACAATATTTCTACATCATATTTACTATAGATCACATATTTCATAAGAACAGAAAGACTTTAACATGGACATTTACAAGGGAGTTGTTTCATTAATTGGGGAATAAGTTAAAGTAAAATTATACAAGTGAAATTATTAAAATTAAATTTTATTTCACATAAAAGACAGGTTTCTCAGATATTTTAAGATTTAAAAAATGTGCATTATAAATCCGAGAAAACTTAACATAATATATAAATTACTTCTTATATTTATGCTTATAATCATGCCAACTTGTATATAGAGATTGTCATTATAATTAATAATAATAAAATAATTGGAGCAAATATTTACTGAAAATTTTACCCTTGATTACTCCAATAACTGTGTTAATCATTTTATGTGAATGATTTCATTTTAATAACTTAGTAACTGTACAAAGTTTGCATTATTGTTAAATAAGCTAATATAAAATCAAGTTGCTAAGATTTTTTATGGTGATATGATTTAGGCAAAATCACAAAACCAGTAAACAGAGAAATTAAAATTTTAATTAAAGAGATCTTCTTTGAGAAACTGGATTTTACATATTATTGTTTTGATATTCACCTTAATCAAGTTAATGGCAGACATCTTTCTTTAAATTGTAATGTTTAATTAACATGATCATAAGTAGCTTACTATTGGTCTTTGTGAGTAAGTCATAAGCCGTTTGATATATCTGAATTCTTTAGAGAAGCAGACTAATAGAAGAATATATATATACATAAAGTGGGGACTATGGCAGGATTTCTATGTTACAGTTTTGAGGACAATTCCCTCTGCTTTGGGGATCATCAGTCCTTTCTCGTAAGGTCGTCACCTGACTGGATGAGGCCCATCCATATTTTGTAGAATAATATTTATGTTTTACTCAAAGTTGTCTAATTTAAATGTTAATCACATTTAACATATATCTTTACAGCAACATTTACACTGGTGTTTGACTAAACTGAGGATCATAGCCTCAGTTGACACATAAAATGAACTATCAGAAAGTCTAATCTGTAAGCGTGGTTAAATTTTATCATTCTGAGGACTCTAAAATCAGTAAACTGATATCCAGCCAGCTAGTATTATGTGAGGGGTAGTTGAAAAAATAGATGAGAGATAAGACAGAGAACCAGAGACTATTCTATTTCTACTAGTCAGATCTCTTCCTTGACCATAAAATTCTTACAATAAACTTTATTTTTCTTAAGGTAGGTAGAGTTTTCTTGGTTAGTTTGTTTATTCTTACTTCCCACCAAACTAGCCTAACAGTAATATACTTTATTAAATTTAACAAAAAGGAGACAGTTATTAGAAACTAGAAAATGCCATTCCAGACAAATGGTTATCTTAAGAAGACTAACTCAAAGGAAAAATGGTAACAGCACTGAAAACAAGAACAACAAAAAAACTTTCCCTTAAGAAGTTTCCACATTCAATCCCTAAACTACGAATTAAAAATGGTCCCTATACATCACAATACAAAAACTGTGTCAGAACTGTTAATGTCGATTAACATTCATAGGCTAAATTTGACTTAAAGATATGTGTAGAAAAGGTGAAAAATTTCCTTTCCTTTTATAATTATAGTGATTTAAAAATTTATAAATTAATTCCATATCTATTCTTACATTATAAAAATTCCAAAATTAATTTGCAGTTGAACTACTAAAATTATTACAGTATTCAGAAAATCTTCATTTAACCTACATACTACATTTATGATTTTTTTACATTCGTGTTGCTATTGTAAAAAGAGGATGATCACTCACTGATTTTGTTTCAGAAACTGACTCATGTTTAAATGTTCTCTGTTCTTCCAAACACTTTATAGTCTTTTGAAAATAATACTATAAAAGAAGAGGATTTTAATTGGGAAGAGAGTTCATATTACTGTGAATTATAACAAAAGGACTGATTTTAGTGATGGAAATGTAATGGTAACTCTGATACAAAACTTATGGAAGAAGTTAAGCAAGGCACTTCCTCTAGTCTCTCAGTTTTCCTATCTGCACAACACGCAACTGCGTGAAATTAGTTATAAAATATTCAACAGTTTGTAAATCACCTTTCCATTGTTATCATGTGCTATATTACAAATATATGAATATGTTTATAAGCATAGATACAATTATGCTGATGAAGAGACTCAACATTTTAGTGAATAAAGAAAAATAAACAAGAAAGCAAAATCTTTATAATAAGTTTGTTTATATTTGATTGAATAATAAAATAATGTACATGGATATTATTTCTCTATACCAAAAAAGTACTTTAAGCTGAAACAGAAAAATAAGCACACAAAATATTGCAGTATTTTCTATGCTCGTGGTTGGAAAGAGCAAATATTGTACACTTTGCTAAAAATGTTTGACAGTAGAAGGGCTGAAAAAATTATTATCATGAAAGACACTGAGTTTGCAATTGTTCTCAGAGCCATGAGAGCAGTTCTAAGCAAGGATGAGGAAATGCATACTGGAAACATGATCAGAAACCCTGCAATCCCAGAGACAAATCTATCTGTATCTTCACGTTCTTCCCTCCATGATGGGATATCACATTTCCATTTGGGTGCTGAACTTTCCTGCTGCTGTCAGGCATTTATTATATTTCCTGTTGTAGGGTTAAAAAATCAGCATTTCCACTCCAACTTTGATAAATCTTTCTGAACAGGGAAAATCAAATGAGCACTTTCTGCAAATAATAAGGCAAGTAGATTTTCTAAACATTTCATATTAAAATGCAATAGTGTAGCAAACAATGGAACAATGGTTCTTATTTTTTTTTCTTCATGTGCACTTTTCTTTTTGGCTATGCCAGATTCTCTCTCTTTCAAAACTTTTACAACAGAAGATAGCAATTCTCATTTAGAGTTTTGAATGTGAGTATTAAGAGTTAAATTGAAGTCCCTGTAAAAATGGAAGGGATAAATAGTGATAGAAGGAAACTTGACTTGGGTGGTAAACACACAATACAATATACAGATGATGTATTACAGAATTGTACACTCGAAACCTATGTATAATTTTATTAACCGATGTCACCCCCATTAATGGAAGAAGCAAAGTTACTTAAGAGGGGGGATCAGAGGGGTAAAAGGGAAACTATGTTTTTTTTCTGTTATCAAATAACAAAGTGAGCAGTGGTTTCTTGTGGGATTTTAATGTTTTCCATCCAAATTATTTCAAGCATACATTGGACATTCCTCCCAGACATAAGCACAGTCAGTTTGACAAGTGCTATTAACAGAATGGAATTGATGAATGAAAACCAATTGAGATTGGCGCAAGGCAATCTTGAGGATATTTGGGATACAATTTCCAGAAGACAATAGGAATTATAACTGTTAAATATATATTTGCAGTGCAGTAGTCTGTTCCTTCTCAGTCTATTCTGAACCTTTTCCAATGTTCCTAGGTAACACATTTTTTTCCCACTGATTTCTCTCACTAAGGAAAGTCTGGTCCCCGATGCTGTATGTTTCAGCTTGCCTGCAAAGAAATACGAGACAATAATTTTTCTAAAACATGCAAAAAAAATAATAAACACTTAGCTCCACTTGGTTATCTAAGTATTAATTAAATTTTTACAAAAACAAAATTTTGTATATCACAAATATTTTTAAGGACACTTTTGCAAAATAAGAGAGACTGCCACCCCAGGATATGCAAGAATGGTTTCTCTCAGTCATGATCTTGGAATGTTTGAATCAGAACTCATAAGTTGTTTGCATTAATAGTCCAAAGTCATGCAGTTGTTTACTTATTTAACTATGATAAACTGGCTCTATTTGAATTCACAGTGTTATCTGTATGTAACTTAAATGACACTGCCTTTATTGTAGGCAAGTCATCATTAATATAAATTAATTGGTTAAAAATCACATTTCCAAGTGGCTGAATGTAATATTCTTAGTACTTCTCTTTCTTGCACCCCTCTATTTGACTTATAGTCAATAATTCCAGTTCTGCCTCTATGAGGTACCCAGGCTTTATCATGTCCTACTACTCTCTCTGCTACCACCTGGGCCCAAGACAACACCGAGCTATGTAATATTTCTAGCAATAGTCCCCCAACTGATTTCCCTACAGTCTAGTTCTAACATGTAGCCAGTGTTATCTTTTATAACATTTTAAAGCATAATGTTACTTCACTGCAAGGCCACAGCCATTATTTTCTGACCATTCTAAAGAAAATGGCATTACGAACCTCACCTTAGCTATCCAAACCCTTTTCAATGCATTTCTCAAAAAGCACTCCTATCCAAGTAACATCCTACATATCTGTATATTTTTCGTTAACTATTTGTCTTTCCAAACGTTATTCATGAACGAGTATGAGGTTAGGGACTTGATTTTCTTCACTATTATGTCACCAGTGCCTCGAAACCCTCGGGAATCTCATAAACTCTGAGTAAATATCAGTTGACTAA
Source organism: Carollia perspicillata (assembly GCA_004027735.1). NCBI lineage: Eukaryota > Metazoa > Chordata > Mammalia > Chiroptera > Phyllostomidae > Carollia > Carollia perspicillata. Next base: position 16,143 of record PVKM010022529.1, read on the forward strand.
GTGAATGGAATTAGAATCTACCAAGATAAGTGATTACAACTAAAATGTAATTAAACAAATAACTGTAAATTAATGAAAGAGGCAACTTCCTTTAATGTAGGTCAATTTTATAATTCTTATGTAATAATTATATCATATAGTAAGAGCACACCCAAGGCAACTTCCAAAAAAGTCTGGGGCCACCTACCAGAGTTTCCAACAAGTGAGGGATTAGCAAATTGATTATATTGGCCTCTTGCTCCAGACGAGGGTACTAAATAGGCCTTGGTTTCTGTGGACACCAGATCTGGTCAAACCCAACCTCAGGGACTTAATAAATCAGTGGCTTGGATCTTGTGGCTTTTGAGAGAAATAATTGTCACTTAGTTCGGGGATCATTACCTTAATCTGTGGGTTCGGGTGCATGTGCCTATATTGTTGCTGTGGAAGCTGGCTCCCAGGCAGACGCACAGCTGCCTTCCTGCTGGCAGAACCCCTTGCTGACCGCTCAGAGCACAGGGCAGAAGACGGGAGCATGCAAGGTTTTAAGGAGCGGCCACAGGTGGTACGGTGCTGGTGTCAGTGAGAAGATGTAACTTCCGGTCCCAATTCACCAGGCAAACTGGATTCCAGCAATGTACCACCACCTGGTCCACCCCCCACCCCCGCCCAGAATGCACATTTGCTCACCTATCACACAGCAAGTGCCCGTTTCAAGGATGCAGCCTTGAGAGAACAAGTGTTGTGGAGGAATCAAGACAATATGCATAGCTGAACCCAGGGAAGGTCTCCATGTAAACGAATGAAATTCTGGTGGGCGGGGGCTGACATCTACTCTTCTTCCTGGTGCCTAAGACAAGCCCCAGGAGTTCCTCTGCTCATTAAACTTGCCGCTTGCCATTGGAGAGGCCTGCCTGTCTTGGGTCTCTCCTTGCCCTCATGTACAGGCATGGGGGGAGCAGTTTGCATATATAAATACATATATTCAAACACTTTATGTTTTTATTAATTACTGCCAGAGCCACCTAGAAATTATGCAGTTGCCTTTATTTTTTCTAACTGTCCTCATTTCCATAAAGTTTTACTACTTTTTACAAAATTGTTTTCAGTGGAGGAAATAATACATCAGACATACAGAGTGTATTTTGTCAGGGAAGGGTGAGGACTGTGAGATGTGAATTCTGTTCCGCTCACAGCCTTTGTCAGCCAGAAGCAAGGGGAAAAAATTACACACACACACACACTTATTTATACAGGAGGACAAGGGTCTCTCTACTTGCCCTCAGGTATAGGCATTGGGAGGGGGGCAATTTACCAATCAACTGTATACATATAATGGAAAGGGAATAAGTATCAGGTACTGCTACTTTAAAAAGAAAACTGTGATAGCAATTTTTGTTCCTGTTTGCAGCTGTGTTTTTCTGCCAAAAAAGCATGGCTGTGTTGTGTCTCACCATTTCTCTCTTTGTCTCTTTTATTGTGAAGAAAGTAAAACTCTCACTTTACTGACAATTTGAATCATCATCTTCTGAGGCAAAAATAAAAATGTGGGGGGATGTTCTTAATTGCTCTCACAGATGCCAGCGTTTCATTTCGCCGTAGGCAACACTGATGAACAGCTTTCCTTGTTTTCTTTACAAGCCACGTTATCTCCAGCTTGGCAGTTTCCGCATTACAAATCAGCAATTTCATTGGCCATATTCTACCACATTTGAAACACTTTCCTTATCATATCAGTATTTATCTAATAGCAACGGCTCCTAATATTTGGCAGAGTTGTGTGTGTGTGTTGGTTTAAACTGTAGATAACAGTTTAACTTTCTGACCAATAATTCAAAACAAAGCATCAACAATATAAGGCTGCTTATCTTTTGAAGGGTATTATATCAGTTATTTAAAGTTTATTGAGTGACTTTAGCAAATCATAATTCAGAATTTAGATTCTACTTTTGAGAAGCACTTTCTGGGCAACATATAAGTGAAAAAAAATAAGTGCCACAGATTGGACACTTAATTTATTGGAGGGAGGTGGGTATGAAGGAACTAAATTATAATGGAAAAATACAATGAAGATTAAATAAAAAAATGAAGAAAGTTAGTAAAAATTCAAATGGGAGTTATATTAAATGACTATTATTTTGGTACTGTATTAGTTTCCTAGTGTTGCTGTAAGAAATTACCCCAAACTCAGTGGCTTAAAACAATACGGATTTATTGTTACAGTGCCAAACATGAGAAGTGCGAAATTGGTCTCCATGGGCTAAAACCAGAGTGTCTACAGTGCTGATTTCCTTTCTGGAAGTTCTAGAGGGAATCTATTTTATTGCTTTTTCTGCTTGTAAAGGCTGCCAGAATTCGTAGCTCACAGTTCACTGCCAATTATGGGAGGCTGTCAAGAAAAGCACAGTAAATAAAGTCAAAGTTCTTATGCAGATTTAGGTCTTCTGCATCATCCATTAATGAGAGTTTCTAGATATTTAGTCATTATTCTCTTTCTCATACAAAGAGGGAAACATCCTTACAAATTTAGATTTTCTTTATAAATGTAAATGTCCCTTACAAAAGGAAAACTTCTCCTCAGAGAGCCTTACCTATGTCCACTGTTTCTTAAATATAATAATATTAAAACAATCATTATGCCAAAGAGACATATTGAGGTGGCAAACTATGCTCTCTTTAATAGCATAGCTAATAGAAAAAAAAAGAAGTGAAAACATTGTTATCATTGTAGCTCTTCTTCCAACAAGTTGTATTTCTCTGGTTCTAGCTTGCTAATTTGTGAAATACAGACATAAGACAAGATCTCTGATGATCTCTTCAGTGTTCTATAATTTCTTGTGTAAAAATTAAATTATGTTGTGCCACAATCTTGAATTTCAGTCAATGGATTTTCTGACATAGACATTTGTGGGACGGGCACTCTGAAAATGGCTCCCAGTAATCTCCACCTCCTCATATCCTGCTTGCCTGCGGGCTGGATTTGGGGACTCATTAGTAGTTACTAATGAATGGAACATGAAAGAAGTGAAGGGTGATTTTTCTTTGATTTAGGTTAGAAAACACTGAGATTTCCATCTCGGGCTTTTCTTCTCTCTTTTTCTCTTGCAGTGTCTGAGAGAATCCAGAGGTCATGCTGCCTGGCAGCCACGTGGAAAGTTCCAGGTAATGAGAGAATGAGGGACTGGCCATCTAGAATATGCATTTTTATTTCAATAAGTGTTTATCTGCTGAATCTATCCTGCTAACTGATACTGTGGATGTAAGAAACTTCCAAACCTATAGAGAATTTTCTGCAAGAGTTTATTTGAGCCAAAGACAGACAATTGCTAGGAAGCTAAATCTCAAGTGCTTTGGAGAATAGTAGATTTTCAGAGGTTTTGTCTTTTTTTTTAAAATGTATTAAGTAGTTGACATAGAGGAGGGAGAGTGTAACAGAGTGGTCAGGCCAAATAACTGGAGAAGGCGGGGAGCAGAGAGAAGCCCCAAGGAGGAATCAAAGAATTATAGCAGCTTGCTCTCCCAGGAAAGGAGAGGATGCAGGGACAGGGAAATTGCCAAGACATCCAGGCAGTTCATGACTCAGCTGAAGGGAGCTTGTACAAAGCCGGTGTGCCTCGAGCCTTTGCCCCCTTGCACAATATGGTGGCTGGAAGAGGGGCAAAGGTAAACATGGCCAACGTTAGCCCTCATTGGTTGAAAAGGTGGACACTCCCACTGGCTCCTGGAGCACACAGGATTTGGGGGACTTTTAAATTGGAGGCAGGCAAGAGCCTCTCTCTTGCTCTCACCTGTGGGTAAGAGCAGCAGACACTGAACCTACCTGAGGCTTAGGCCCTCGGAAGGCAGGGTCCCTTGCTGGGATGCATGCCTTGCCGGGTGCCAGCCCTTGGAAGGCTACAACCCTGTGCAGCATGGCTCATGGTCATGGACTGCTTATACTCTCTCACCCTGGGAGCAGCACACACAGGCATGAGCTGGGGAGTTCCTCGTGGATGGAGCTTTGCCTGCACAGCTGTCTGTAGTCACTGGGCAGTGTACCCCAAACTCTGAGAGAGAAAGCTGCTGTGAGGAGATGTCGACTCTGGCACAAGGGAGAGAGCGAGCCTGGACTTGGAGAGATGGAGCAACCTTGGGTTATAGATAAGCAATAATGGGAAACTTCTGGATATGGATTTGAACTTTAATCTTCCTGGAGGGGTTGGTTTTCTATGGTTTACAGGAGAAGTTGACTTGATCGGCTTGTAGCAGGAATACTTTCAGCCCCCTCAAATTAAGAACCTTATTAACAAAACCCTATGTCCTTCCCCACAAATCTCCCTATAATGCATATACATGGCAACAAGCAGCTGGAGCCCATACTGCCTGGTTACGAGTGTAAAGAATACTACAACGTGGTGGGAGAAGGCAAGGCTGGCATTGGATTACAAGATTACGTGCTTTTGTAGGGGTGGTTAAGACTTTCAGGAATATTAGTCCCAGCATTTCAAAGGTATGTCAACTTATTTGCCCCAAAACAATGGACAAGACTTGCTTTCGCCAAAGAAGTTATAGGCCTGGGGCATGACTACCCACTCTGGTCTGTCCAGTTAGGAATGTATGACTTATCAAAGCACCCCTTTATTTTTCACAATTTGTGGAAAAGATAATCAAATATTATACTGTAGGACATCCCATCCTAATCTTTTTTAATAGGAACTGTGACTTGCCTTTAGCTCCTGTTATAATACTTACTGAAATGAGGAAAGCCCTGGTTTTTTCCTTGGTTATCATCAGGTTTATTTTTACAAACAGACTCACTGTCATAAAATATGTTTTTTATTTATGCTTGCACAGTAAATTGGTATTATTTTAATGATATTCCATTTTCATTAATTAAATAATTATATATCTGAAAATGTATTTTTAAAAGATTTTATTCATTTATTTTTAGAAAGAGGGGAGGGGAAGGAGAAAGAGAGGGAGAAAAACACCAATGCATTGTTGCCTCTCGGGTACCCCCTACCCAAGACCTGGCCCACAATGCAGTCATATGCCCTGACTGGGAACCTAACTAGTGATCCTTTGGCTCACAGGCCCGCACTCAATCCCCTGAGCTACAACATCAGCCAGGGCAATTTATTAGTTTTTTTAAAGCTTTTATTAAGTTATAGAGAGAGGGAAAGGAAGGGAAAAAGGGAGAGAAACATCATTGTGTGGTTGCCTCTCATGCGGCCCCCACTGGGGACCTGGACCACAACCCAGGTATGTGCCCTGATTGAGAATGGAACCCATGACCCTGTGGTTTACAGGCTGGCATTCAATCCACTGAGCACACCAGCCAGTGCATGCTTTATTATTTTTTAATCTGCAATCTTATATTTCATAAATTAACTCACACCTCCCAAATTAAGTTTCATATTTATGCAAGTCTTATAAACATCAACAATAAAACATTAAGTAACTTTGCAAAGCCAAAGACTTATGAATTATTGGCAACTTTGCTCTTTTAATTTTATTATAGTTCATATTGAATGGCCCGGGAAGGTATGAATAAAGAGTTTAAACCGCAAATTCAAAACCCACTTAAACATATAAACTAAGATCTGTAATTTTATTTAAATTTATGAAATGCCCTTTAATTTGAAGAGAAAAAACAACCTTGAGAAATGAGCACAC